>JAMZAV010016515.1:0-10059 GCA_024449915.1 Sweltsa coloradensis | reverse complement strand
ACGACCATGACACACGAACAAAGACGATGACGACCAAAACGTGAGAATCCCCATTTTACTCCCCCTACCCGTGGCAATTTTCTGACCAGCATGGGCTCCTCTTCCCCATATCCCCTATGCTAAAGTCTATCCATCCTTGAGGTACAAAGTGACCATCGGCGGACGAGACCGGGATCGGTCGTCCCGTCTATTGTCTGAATTTTTTCCCTTTCCACCTTTTTTGGCGTGACCGAACTTGGGAGCGAACATGGGTTTTGTTTCTACCTGCATCCGCACATTTCAAATCTATTGTGATGAAAATAATTTATTCAGCAAAATATTTTTTTTATAATTGCATGTATTTAATAACGTGGTTCAAATGTGTCGCTTGAGTTATGAAATGCGTTTTATTATTATTTATTATAATATTATCAAAATATGTTATAGAAGCATTTTCCGTAACTCAGTCAGTTTTTATCGTAGAATTTCGTCCAAAAATGAAATTTAAAGACGGACGCTTAATATTTCAACAACGTTATTAGATATTTGCAATTAAACAAAAAATAAATAAATAAATTAATACAGCAGGTATAAAACCCTCAGTATCTAGGATGTCTATTTTTACGACTACACGCGACAACCCTTAGCAGCTGCCTCATACCCATACCCGACGCGTCCGTCGATGGTCACTTTGTACTTCATGGATAGATAGACTTTAGAGTGGTGCATTACTACCTACCCGGCTGAAGCGCCCTTGTTTCTCACGTCGTCGTCTGGGTAAATCCCCTGGACGTTGTTGTTGCAGACGAAAAAATAGTTTATAAATTTTCCGAAACGTTGTTTTTGTTGTAAATAAAGAGTTGCTAACCAATAAATGTTTTGAATAATTGTAAAATTAACTCTTATAACTTGAAACTGAAATAATTAATTCAATGTTCAAACTTAAAATATCTCAGATGTCGTTTTGTGTCCTATCCGGTTGAAGCGCCCTAGTTTCTCACGTCTTCATGTTTGTCTCATGTCGTGTTAGAGAAGTCAAGACCTCGTTGCCATGGAAGACTGGTGAGTATGATTTTAATGGTAAAAACGTCTTGTTGATGGGCAGAGATGTTGCTATAGGGACTGGAAGCCATCTGGCAGGTTGCCTACTCCTTGAGAACTTTCTTCTCTTTTCTCCGAAACTAAAGACGAGCTCTGGTAGTCTGTGCCCGGGGACCTCTCCTCCTTCCCTAGACGACCTTGCTTTTGTTTTTATTTTTTTGTTAGTATTTTGTCTGTTTGTTTGCGCTCTACTGGGCAACGGCATAATATTGTCAAGTTTAGCGGAAGTCGCCCCTTAAGCATGGATGTTAATGCCGAAGTAGATGTTATTGTGGGGCGTAGAACTCCAGGGGACAACCGATTATACTTGTGACCGGAATCGTCTAATCTAGAGTCTGGGATGAGGTGTACTTAGGGTAGTGGGGGACCGTGTAATTAGAGTCATAAATCAACTAAAGAAGGGTGCAACTGTATGAGCAATAGACATAAATGATCACCTACTCTCGCCTGGTATCGGTGAGTTCATGCACTGTACTCGGCCTTGAACGTGTGTTCGTATCCCATAGCATTACTGACGTTACTATTATTAAGAGAACTTAGCTTATTCTTTCCCCTTATGACTCTGGTAGAGATGGCGTCGACCCTCGGCCACGGACCCCTCGGCATCTGGTGATGTTTGGCTCTTCGTTCTTGACCTCTTGTGCAGGCGAAAGTCCTCGGTCCTCTTCCTTTGTCTAGCACTCCTGGTTGAAGCCCTAGCTCCCAAAGCCGGACACCTAGTCCTGTCGCTTCCAATGAGCACTCAAGTCGCTTTTCCTGGACACCTTGTCCGTACGTCACCTAGACGAGCTCTCTTGGTTCGACACCCGGGTAGCACCTAGCCCTCTCGCCGGTCCGTCTTCAACTCCCCGATCCGCTCGACCTTTCTGGCCTCAATAATAATCCTTGTTTAACTTGTTGTACTACGTTAGCATTCTTCCAATAATCAACATGAACGAAACTGTTTAGTTTTCGTCAAATGTTTACAAAGTCGCCACATTCCTATGTATGCAACCAAAACATTCGTTGTTTACAGCGATTGCGACAGGTGACAACCATGACACCAGGCAAATGAAACCATCCTCAAGGCAAAGCCAGTAACAAGGTAAACTATCCTGTTTACATGACAATATATAAGATTCAATATATAAGCTTTCGTCATTTACACCAAAATATTACAATATAAGGAGAACATATTTAACATTTAAAGAAAATACAATAATAAGCACCAACAAAAATAACAGTTCTAAGAAAATGAATCCTCACATAGGCCTTGCGGCCTGTGCGTGAGGGCTTCTTAGTTTAAATTCTTGGAAAAAAACCGCAAACAGCTCAGATGGCAATATGTACTAGAGATAATGATTTTGCAATGTATAATAATGAATAAGGCACACAAAAATATATGGTTAATATAAAAAATGTATAAGATAATTTCGAAAAAATTAAATTGAACATAAGAAGCACAAATATAAACCAATGATTATGAATAATACATTAATAATTTAAATAATATAAAAATAGTGTGGACAATGTATAGAGCAGTTAATAATTACATAACATTATTGGATGAGCGAAGCGAGCGAAGCGAAGATTCCATTCTAATACACTGGAGAAAAAAATCCGGAATGTTTTTTTTTTTTTCCCTTTTTGTATTTTTGTCGGTTTGTCCACACGATTCCGGCTAAACCATACTCCGATTGCGATGAAATTTTGTAGAGGCCTTTGAAATCTCTGAACTTAGAACTGCCACGTTTTTGAGCGCAATCGGAAATTTTTTTTTACGTGAAAATCGCAATTTTACGATTTTTTTCGATTTTTAAAAATTTCTTCGACTTATAGCACCTACATGCTTTTTTCGATTTTAATGATATTTGCACAGAACCTTTATTTTATGAATTAAGATATTCTTGTGAAATTTGAGCGCAATTGAAAAAATATTTGTCATAAAATCGAAATTTTACGGGTTTTTTCTTTTTTTTAAAAAATTCTTTGACTAATAACACCTACTTGCTTTATCCGATTGAAATGATCTTTTGCAGAACCTTAATTTTATGAATAAATATCTTATTGTTAAATTTGAGCGCAATCAAGAAATTATTTCTTATAAAATGTCAATTTTACGATTTTTTTTTAACAATTACGATCAATTAAAAAAAAATTAAAAAAATAAAGCTATTTTTTTTATTTAATTTAAAAAAATTTCAATTTAATATTGATTTTTCCACAGAACAACAGAAAATTCGCATAACACATGGCAGCTCAATGCACCAATTACGCTCATCCAACAACACGGCGGGACTTAAGCGTTTTCCTAGTGTAGATGAAATCAATTCAGTATATTATAACGACAACGGGGAAACACTTTCTAAATTCCTCATTCGAAATACTATAATTTTTACCACATTTACTTCACATAAGACATTTTTTAAATTTTTTATTCAAATACATTACTATTCTATTGGTATAACTTATCACTTATTAGTTTTTTAAACCCTTGAATCAATATTCAAAACAAACGAGCAGCAATCTGAATGTCTAACCCAGAATATCACAGACGTCACAAAATGTCCTATCAGGTTGAAGGCGGCCCGGCGTCGTCGTCGGATCAATTAACAATTAACAAAAATACTACGAATAATTTAAAGAAATTACTTAACACCTTTGACCCCGTCTGGGCCCGGGATAGAATTGGCCCTGTGCTTGGCTCTGCTAATTGTAAAAGGCGGGTAGAGAGCTAAGGTCTCTCTCAAAAACAGCAGCTATGAATACGTAGGGGAATGTTTCACTCCCTGAAACTAGAAGCGAGCTCTGGCAATCGTCGTCAGGGATCTTTGACGATAGCCCCGACGACGATGGCGATGAAGACCGCGACGTGAGAACACCCCCCCCCTCATTCCTTACCCTCCCCGTGGCTGGTTATGACCAGCATGGGCCCCTCCTCTCTATATACCCTAGGCTAGCGTGTCAAATTATGATCAAGGGTTGACGCGGCCTTCAATGAAAGCATGACCAAAGCAAAGCTGAGCTTATCGTTAATAGCGAGGAAAGAGAAAAGATCCATCTCGCAAACATCAGCAAGTAAATAGAGGAGTATCGTACCGCGACGTGAGAAACCCTCCTCCCTACCCCTTACCCGTGGCTGGTTCTGTCCTCCCCATATCCCTTATGATAGAGTGGTACATTATGACCTAACGGTTTGACGCTTCCTTAATCCAAATAAACAAAAAATCTCATATATAGCGTACACTTAGAAATTCATTAATTCATTAATTCATTCCCAGTAATTTGTTAAAAAAAATCACTTTATATTTCTTTAATTAACTTATTTCCATTCACATAAATAACTTTTGTTTAATCCAAATAAATAAAAAAAAGAATCTATAATTATAAAACTCAATTACTAGCTTACAATATCACAGACGACGCATTATGACCTAACTGGTTAAAGCGCCATAGTTTCTCACGTCGTCGTCATTAGTGATTGTAGATGTAGATTTCTCCAGCTTTCACAGACACAACACGAAGTGGTGGGTATCTCTTTAATTTGAAGTCTTCTGATATATATTATGCAAAAACAATTATTAACGGTAACACATTTAAAATTACTCGATCGATGATAAATACGAAGCAAATTACGACGTAAAAATCGCCAATCCGCCACCCCCCTTATCCCCTATAGGCTAGAGTGGTGCATTATGACCTAACGGTTTCCGCGCCCTCAATCCAAAAAAAACAAAAAAAGGTCTTATGGTTTCAAACTTGATGTAATTGGGACATATAAAATACGCCATTGTTAACACAAGATATTTTTATTCAAAGAATGAAATGAAAATAGATTTCAATTTTAACAGTGTTTTGTGCCTTATTGACAAGCATGTCCATCGTTGGCAAAGGCTTTACTCCCCCTCCCCCTTCTTCGCCCCCGTCTGGGCCCGGGGTAGAATAGGCCCAGAGCATGGCTCTGCTAATCGGAAAAGGCGATACAATAGAAAAAGTCCACCTCGAAAACATCAGCTAGAATGAGCGGAATATCTTACTTCCCGAAACTAGAGGCGAGCTCTGGGATTCGTCGTCGGGGACCTTGCCCCCTTCCCTTGACGACCCCCCGGTGACGATGACAATGACTCAACGAACGATGACAAAGACGATGACGAACGCAAAGTGAGAAACCCCTCTTCCTCCCCTTACCCATGGCTGGTACTGACCAGCAAGGGCCCCTCTTCCCCTCCCCCTAGGCTATAGTGGTGAATTATGACCTTACGGTTGACGCGTTCTTAATCCGAATAAACAAAAAAAAACACACCTCTCCATATCTCCTAGGCTAGAGTGGTGCATTTGTCTTAACGGTTGACGCGCCCTAAATTAAAATAAACCAAACCAAATTATCTAGGTACTAGGAAAACGCTTAAGTCCCGCCGCGTTGTTGGATGAGCGTAATTGGTGCATAGAGCTGCCATGTGTTATGCGGATTTTCTGTTGTTCTGTGAAAAAATCATTACTAAGTTGAAGATTTTTTTAAAAATTAAATTAAATTAAATGAAAAATTAACTTAAATTTTAAATTTTTAATTAATTGTAATTTAAAAAAAGTAAAAAATCGTAATATTGAAATTTTCATAAGAAAAAATTATTCGATTGCGCACAAATTTTACACAAATATATGAATTTATAAAATTAAGGTTCTGTGAAAAAATTATTACAATAGGATAAAGCATATAGGTGTTATAAGTCAAAGAATTGTTTTAAAAAAGAAAGAAGAAACGTAAAATTTCGATTTTTATGAGAAATAATTTTTTGATTACGCTCAAATTTCGCACGAATATCTTAATTCATGAAATTAAGGTTCTGTGAAAAAATCATTACAATCGGTTAAAGCATGTAGGTGTTATAAGTCGAAGAAAGTTTATAAAAATCGAAAAAAATCGTAAAATTGCGTTTTTTATGAGAAAAAATTTCCCGATTGCGCTCAAAAACGTGGCAGTTCTAAGTTCAGAGATTTCGAAAGGGCCCCCATGAAATTTCATCGCAATCGGAGTATCGGTTTAGCCGGAATCGTGTTAACAGACACACAAAAATACAGAAAGAAGAAAAAAAAAAAAAAACATTCCGGATTTTTTTCTCCCCGTGTAGTGAAATGGAATCTTCGCTTCGCTCGCTACGCTCGCTACGCTCATCCAAAAAGGCAAAAAATAAATGCATCAATGCATCAAGTGCATCGACAAACTTTCTAAATTTCTCATCCAAAGTAATTTATTTAACAACATATTTTATTTTTCATAAAAAACATTACAATTTTATTCAAATTAATCATTTTTCTGCTATTACTGTCATTTCCATTATTGTATTTCCTTTTACAGACGTAGAAAATAATATAATCATAAATCAAGTCATTTAATTTACGTTCAATATCAAATGCGGCGCAATTTGACCTAACCCGGGTTTAAACGCCCTAGTTTCACACGTCGTTGTCTATTGTGGATTTGCCATCCATCTGCTAGCGAGAGTATTGCATCCGCCACTGCAGTGTGCATTCTACCGGGCGTAGTGCATCATATGACTCACTGATGCACCGGCAAGGAGGCTTCGTAGCCTCAGTCACGGACCTTCCACGGTCGAGGGAGGTCGCGGGCGTGCAGCTAGGGCTAGCGCGACGATGTCTAGTGTTATACCGTGTGTTATGTTCATAGTAGGTGTGCAGCTAGGTTTAGCGCGACGATATACTGAATAATACGACATTGCTATAGTGCTTACGTAATGTGCTGTGTTATTATGCGTGCAGCGAGGGTTGTCGTGACGCGCGACGGTTTCTAGTGTTACATCGTGTGAGATTGTCGTAGTATGTGCAGCTAGGGTTAAGAGTGACGAGTTCTGTTTTTTCATGTCTCTTTATAATGCACTTACGCTATTCGAGACGACGAGTGCATGGTGATGGATAACGTTGAATGAAGTTTACTAAAAGCATAGTGTATGCGTGACTCGAACCCACGTCCTCGTAGAGTCATGCGCTTGAGACCAGCGCCCTAATCGTATGCGCCACCGTGGACGGTATTAGAAGCTGGTTGTGAATGTCTTGTTTTATGGAAATGGACAAGACAGTGATCGATTGACTTGAAAAGGTAAGTTTCATTAATAAGTTGTTGGCGGCGGGTGAGGGGAGATTTTAGAGCTTGTTACAATACATGAAAGCGTGTGGGTGCTGTAGTGAGGGGGAGGGGGGGGGGGGGGTCATCAGAGCCTCGTGGTGTTGACAGAGGTGGCACAGTAATTGCACGCGTAACTCTAACAGTGACAAATACATTTACGTAAGGATGCCGCTCTAGGCAGTGGCGTAACTAGGAATAATCTCAGGGGGGGCGAAGTGGCTGGTAGCTGGGGTCTGGGGCTCAGCCCCAGCCGGCGTAAAGTTTCACCATTCTACAGCAGTTATTTCGTCATGTTTGGTCATGGCAACTTAGGGGATTACCGTTTTGTTTATGAAGGATATACACTTAGTTGATTTTGGGCGTAATATTTCAATTTGTTAAGATTTGCTTTAACTTAAATTTTTATGGCCTCGCTCAAAAACTGAAATTAAACTTCCTGCACTCGGACTTTGTAAACAATGTTTAACAGCAACTATCTGTAATCTAAAAGATCAAAATTGATTAAAGTGTCCTTCCTCCCCTTACCCGTGGCCGTGGCTGGTTCTGACTAGCATGGGTTCCACCTCCCCATAATACCTATAGGCTAGAGTGTCGCATTATGACCTAATGGTTGACTCACCCTTAAACCAAATAACTAAACTGAAAGAGTTTTTATGACTTTATACCAAGTTAAATCATTGAATTCATAGAATCTCTATGTCGCTGATTAATATAATAAGTACGTTATTTAATTGATTAGCAGATTTATTGTAAGCTTCTTTGAAAGGTTGATATTTAATTAGTTGATTTTGGCAGGATACAGCATGTTATTCTCTCATTCCAGGTCTTGGTCAGCAGTACGGGCATTATGCCCGACAGTACATATTATCACCCTATATCTCAGTTAATTATGATGTGACAAAAATACTTCCAAAACTTTATAAACTTAGAAAACAATAAAATCGACAAACACAACATGAATTCATTTCATTAACTTCTATTATCGCAGGCAGCGCAATATGACCTAACCGGTTGAAGCGCCCTAGTCTCTCTCGTCGTCATTTATCAATCATCATCATCATCTTGGACGTAAACGCCAACTTGAAAGTTGTGTCGTGTTGACCATTGAAGTTGAAGGTTGACACGTTTTCGTTATCGTAATCACGTCCATACGGTGTTTAGGTCAAGGTTTCAAGGTCACGAAACCGTCGCCGCGCAGTGGCTGGGGAACAGTGTTGATTCTAGCTTTGATCCCGGGGGGTGAACATGAATTGTTAAAATTGTATGTTCTCTATGAAAAATTATATTAGGCCTAACTAATTATTCCTTATTGCTTAACAGAATAAATAATTATATTATACTAGGAAAACGCTAAAGTCCCGCCGCGTTGATGGATGAGCTTTTTTTTAAGTTTTAAGTTTGCGTGGGATATCTTTACTTTAACATGTGTTTTTTGCTGCCTATGCATTGTAGGTGATTGTTGTCAAGTTTCTATTGTTACTTGTCAAATGTTATTATTTACCGTAAAAACATATATTAAAAGCTTTATTTCTACGGATTCTGGCTAACTTTTTCAACTTTTTCTTTCAAAAGGTACTACATCACCATAACCTCAATGTCCATGTATAATATGAACGTTGCAGCCCCACCCGTTTGGTCAGAATTGGCCTAAATGGCACGGAAATATGGCACAAAAAATCAAAAACTTATATTAAAAGCTTTATTTCTATGGATTCTGGCTAATTTTTCCAACTCTTTCTTTCAAAAGGAACTACATTATCATAACTTTAATGAACATGTTTAATATGAACGTTGTGGCCCTACCCGTTTGGTCAGAATTGGCCCAAATGTCACGAAAATGTCGCACTTAAAATCGAAAAAAAAATCGTGAAAGTACGATATTAATGAGAAATATTTCTTCGATTGTACCCAAAAAACAATACACCTCTAAGTTCAGAGAATTTAAAGGTCCCATCTAATATTCATCGAGATCGCTTATGCCGTTTGCCCGGAATCGTGCTAACAAACAGACAAAAAAAAAACATTGGAGCTAAATTTTTTGGGGGGTCAGTGAAATTGAAGTCTTCGCTTCGCTCATCCAAAAATAAGATGGTAACCAATAGTTTAATACTAAGTATAAAAAATTATTGTTATTCAAAAAAAATAGATTATCTTAAACACGCGGTTTATGGCGAACGTCCAATGTGGATTTCGTCAACGTCGCTGCACCATCGACCACTTGGTTCGATTAGAGACCTTTATTCAAGAAGGGATTGTTTGCTAAACAGCATGTTGTTGGCGTGCTTTTTGACATTGAAAAAGCTACGACACAAACATGGAGATATAATATTCTTCAACAGATTCACGATTGGGGTTTTCGAGGCACATGCCAAAATTTGTAGAAAACTTTTAAAAGATAGAACTTTCAAAGTACGTGTAAACAATGTTTTTGTTAGACTCGTTCTCACTGGAAACAGGTGTACCACAAGGCTCAGTATTGTCGGTGTCACTATTTGCTATTGGCATAAACAGTGTTGTGGATTGTATTCCAAAAAGCCTTATGTCATGCCTATTTGTGGATGACCTGGGAATCTATTACAAACGGTAAATTTATCAACAGCTCAAAGATACGTGCAAATTGGATTGAACAATATAAGTGAATGGGCTCGAAAGCGGGGGACACAATTCTCTCCCGAAACGACTCAGTGCATTCACTTTTGTCGTCTTCGAGGAATTCAAAATGACCCACAACTCTCGTTTAACAATATAGAACTTCAATTCAAACCACATGTCGTCTTCTCGGCAAAGTGTTTGACAAAACGTTAAATTGGAAACACACGTTGTTGAGTTACGCAAAAGATGCATGTTAAAAATCCAAA
>JAMZAV010016514.1:0-11377 GCA_024449915.1 Sweltsa coloradensis | reverse complement strand
AAATCCGACTACTTCAGTAAAAACTAGGGATGTGCTGAATTCCTGATTTTGAGTTCGGTTCGTTCCGGTTCCGAAGTAAAATTATTCGATTCTCGGTTCGGATAGTTTAGGCTTGAAATATATGTAAAATAAGTGGTATAGGGCCTAGCTTGACTTTTTTTTTCCATATCAAAATAATTTGAATAATGAATGAAGCATTGGCCTAGGCCTAGGCCCTAATTTAAGAATTTGAGTTTGTTCCAAGGTTTGAGGTAGGGCCTAGCCTAGGCTCCTCAGAGGCCCTAATAAAAAACCAAGGATCTTTGTTACGTTGATCAAATTATAATAGCTTACAACAAATTTTCGAAGCCAATGCAGATTGATAAAGCCTAGGCCCAAGTGCAGTCAATAGCAGTTGCTGTAGGCTAGGCCTAGGGCCTAGGCCCTAAACTAGGCTCTGAGGCTAGCCCTCGACCTAGGGATAGCAAAGAGCATTCATCATTTTGTAATATTTTACCGCTCTATGTCACTTTCCATCGTAAATTGAGTAATAACTTGTAACTAGGAATCATAATAATAATACGTAAGCCCTAGGACTATGTGCTGTTCACGGCAGAAGTAGGGTTAAACCAGTTATAATGATATGTAGTTTACGTCGAATTTCGATTGCGCTGCACCTGCAAATAATACTACCACGCATATTAGGCATACTAATTGCCTCGAATAATACCGAAAGTGAGAAACTAAAGGCTCCTTGCCTAATTATATTACAAAATAGCCCAGCGTTACTTCAGTCGTTGGCAGTGTGGACAGCAACATAAAACCATTATAAATAAAACATCGCCTCAGTCTCAAGGTCGTGTGACGTGTTTAATATCGAAAGTCGAACAGTGGTCGTCAAACTCGAAAAAAAACGATCAACGTAGCGGTGTCGACTCAAGCAAAGCCTCCTAGAGCTCTGCGCAGTCTCTGGTGCGCATACCACGAGCGTGATAGTGCAGTCTACAGCACGCTCCGTGCCAGTAGTCGAGGTTTGCGCGCGCAATTCAAACTATCCGAAACCAAACCGAAGTCGGTTCCAATTTTTCGCGCATCGGTTCGGATACGAATTATCCGAACCGAACCGAAATTTCGGTTATCCGCACACCCCTAGTAAAAACACTTAGGGCCTATCATCCATAACGGTACAAATTCGCTCAAATACAAATCAAACTCTGAAATAGCAGATTGCATATACCAATTAATAAGAACAGCACAAAAAACGTACCCAGCTGCTGAAATAGCCTACACTGGTATTATTTATCGTGCAGACGTAACAAACAACAGGATTGATGCAGTAAATGAAGAAATTAAATGGGTATGCAAGTCCCTGGACACTACATTCATTAACTCCAACGGATGGATAACAAAATCAGGAATAGCAAAAGGGGGCCTACACCCGAACCAACAAGGAAGTGCACAGCTCCACAATATGCTGCTGGAATTATGCACAGTATTTGATTTTCAACCAAAAAAACTATTAGGCTTATACGATAAATAGAATAAAAAAAAGCATCAAACTGAATTTAAACTCGGGCTAAACAAACAACAGAATCAAAAATCGAATAATGCACCCAAAAGTAATAATGACATCGAGAACACAGCTGACAAAAATCCGTTCCCTGATGGAGACCCGAACAAAACAAATTCTTTAGCTGAAAATGAAACCTACATGAATCAAGAAAAAGAAGAATAAACCAACCCTACAAAAACTACAAAGAAACCCACCCTAATTGAAATCGAGGGGAACTTATTCAAGACCCCAAATAATATTCCCTTGGCACACTGTGTTGCCGATGATTTTGGCATGTACAGAGGTGTCGCAGCCATTTTTAATAATAAATTTGGAAACGCAAACAACCTCAGGAGCCAAATGAAAGGAGTCGGTGATGTAGCTATGCTCAACGCAAATGGTAGAGACATATTCTACCTCATAACAAAACTCCAATCACACCAGAAACCAAACGTAAATGATTTCAAACGCACCCTTACAAAACTGAAAGAACTATCTACCTCATATAACATCCCCCAAATAGCCATGCCACGAAATGGAATGGATAAGATGTACTGGCCTCTTATTAGAGACCTGTTAATAACTACTTTTGAAAACTCTAATACTCAAATCCTAGTTTATACGTTTAACCCTTCACAAAAGCCTACATCACCAAATTTGAGCCAGTCACAACAAGAAGAAGACACCTCCCCGAGCCATCATACGATCTCCACTGAATCCGAGACCACACCAAGTATGTTTCAATCGATGGCATCAATCGGATCTTCGAGTCAGGCCACGACCCAGGAAGCACCAAGTCCGAGAAGATGATGCTTTCCTCTCTCCAATGGGGGCACGTACAGATCTGAGTCGAGTGCCGATGGGGATACGACAGGGCTGAGCGCCGATGAGGATTTGTCAAAACCGAACACCATCACGACGAGGCTACACTCGGGACCGAGCTGGGCTCAATGAATGCTCCGACGATGACTTGTAAAGGTTTTCCACAGTAACAGAACCGACCAGTACGAAGCTTTCATGTCACTTCCAGGTGCCAGGACCCGACCGAAACAAAGTCTCCCCGTCACCTCCAAGTAACAAGACCGACCAGGACGAAGCCTTCATGTCACCTCCAGGTGCCAGGACCGACCAGGAAGAAATCTCTCAACTAAAAGAGCTCCCATTGATAAAAATCATGCCAATATCACAAGGCCATCAATCAATCAATCATCTGGATCCAGACTTGGCCGACGTCTTGGTGTTACCTGATAAAGACTGCGGTACACTGCCCTCTGAGCCTTCGGAGGGACCAACCACGGCCCAAGACCAAGACTCGCTGCTCACCGAGAATTTGGAAGAGGAGGGGTCAGAGGACCTGTACCAAACCGAGCTGGGCTCCAATGAATGCTCCGACGATGACTTTAAAGGCGAAGTCAATGAATCCGAGACCACACCAAGCAAACACCAACTCAAAACCAATCAGGCGCATGGAACCCAAGAGATACATGCTGTAGATGCAGGGGATCAAGCAGATAAGACAACGGAAAAGCGAGAAAACCTGCAGACCCACATGAATCCAGATGGTCCTGAATTCATGGAGGAACCAAGACTGGACCTCT
The DNA here is from genome assembly GCA_024449915.1 of Sweltsa coloradensis. Classification (NCBI taxonomy): domain Eukaryota; kingdom Metazoa; phylum Arthropoda; class Insecta; order Plecoptera; family Chloroperlidae; genus Sweltsa; species Sweltsa coloradensis. The sequence continues at coordinate 8,248 of JAMZAV010016514.1, read as the reverse complement.
CCTACAACACTGAGTCGGGAGATGATTCCATATACTCATCCGCAAACAGTATTGGAGGAGACGGGTATAGTGATAGTGATAGTGTGTTTTTAGGTTTCAAGGAGGAGATCTGTAGCAGCAGCAAACTTGTATTAAAAGAATTGTCAGAGGTGACAGGTAGGTGGCAGGAAGATGTTCTAGAAATGGAAAATGATAGACTTATGACTCGCCCTTTTTGGTCAACCCACTCGTCACCAATGAATCCCTGACAACAACCCTAAATGTGACAGCAAGTACCGATATGGTAGAGAGGAAATATAAATTTAAATCTTGCATCAGAATGCACAGTCAGTTAAAAATAAGGGGGAGCAGTTGGAAATATTATGTAAAGAGAAACCCCAGATATATTTTGTATAACTGAACATGCATTAAGCAATCCTGAAATGTCTGAATTCACACTTGAAGGGTATTACCAAGTAGCCAGTTTTTGTACGCAAACCCAAAAAGCAGGAGGGGTCATGATTTGTTCAAAAGAAGGTATCAATGTAGAGGAATTTAGAAAAGATATTAAATTAAAAATTACACAAGAAAATGATTTTGAGGTTGTGATAGGTAGAATACAGCATGATTCTTACATCACAATAATTATTACACTATATAGATCTCCAAATGGGAATATTGACACCTTTTTAATAAATTACATGAACTCTTAGAGATGTGGACTGCTTGAAGGAAAAAGATATTGTACTATGTGGTGACCTTAATATTGACGTACTAAAAAATGATAAGAATACGAGAACTCTTTAAGAATTAGCTAATATGTTTAAATTAAACATAACAATTAATGCCCCTACTAGGATTGCAATAACTAAAGCATCAATTTCTTCTTCTGCAATAGATAATATATTAACAAAGATGGATAATGAATGATATGTATCAAAGTGAGGTCATCATTTCAGCAATATCTGATCATTATGCTCAAGCAATAAATATATAATCTAAAAATGGAAAACATAGTAACAGAATACAGGGACATGAGCAAGAGAAATATAACCATATTTAGGCCTAATGACAGACTTTTAAATGTTTCATGGGATGCAATATACAATCATAAAACAGTTGACCATGCATATGACACATTTGTAGATACAATAACTTTTCACTACAATAAATCATTTCCAACAAGAAAGGCAAAGATTCAGAACACAAAAAAGAAAAGTAATAAATGAATAACACAAAATGTGATGGAAATGTCAAGGAAAGTGAGGAGACTTGCGTTAAAACTTAAAAGGAATACAAATGTCAATGTTCTAAATAATAATAATCATCATAACTCAGTTCCAACTATGTCGGGTTGAGTGGTGGTTTTCCACCATTATCAAGGGCATGAAACTGTAGATACTAAGCTTGCCAGACTTAGTGTTTCTTCCACATCATCCAACTCCTTCTTCTCCACCAATTTACTCCACTCTCTTCTGTCCTCCCACAGCTTTACTCTTGCCACATGCTCCCACACTTCATTCCGTTTTCCAACGTCTTCTTGAATTAATCTTTCCCATTTTTCTCTTGGCCTTCCTACTCTTCTTTTCCCCTCCTCTGCCGCTTCAAATTCTCGTCTTGGAATCCTCTCCCTGCCCATCCTTTTCATATGTCCAAACCATCTTAGACGTTCTCTTCCTAGCTTAAATTTCAATCTCTCCAATCCCAGTTCTTTCCTTATTTCATTACTTCTTATCTTGTCCATCTTTGTAACTCCCTTTATACTTCTTAAAAACTTCATTTCTGCTTTGCTTCCAGCTGACTCTCTTCTTTTGTTCCCACTGCCCATGTTACTGCCCCATATGTTAATATAGGTACAAAATATGCCTTATACAGCAAAATTTTACATTTTTGTGGGAACAACTCATTCCATAGTAACTTTCTCACCAATTGATAAAACCCCTCTGCTTTTTGCACTCTAGATGACACTTCCCTACACACTTTTGCATCTTTTGTCAATATACTTCCCAAATATTTAAATTCTTCTTTTTCTTCTAAGACTTCTCCATACAAAAATACAAAAATACAAAAAATGCAAAAAGGAATATAAAGATACAATTCGAAAAGCAAAGGCTCATAGAATTAAAGAACTAATAAGGAAATCAGAAAACAAAGGTAAAGATGTATGGAATATGATTAATCTGGAAAGGGGTTCAAAAAGAAAACTGAAACAGAATTTGAAATCACAGTAGATAATGAAACTGTCAGAAATGCAAAGCAAATTGGAAACATATTCAATGACTACTTTATAAATATAGCCACAAAATTAACAGAAAGTCAAAAGAGAACTGAAAATGATGGGAAACAAGTGTTGCCTGAAATAGATCACTTATTTTGCCTCAATAATGTAAGTGAAGATGAAACTTTGCAAATTATTAGAAATTTAAAGAATAAGAAATCAATAGGTCCAGATGGTTTATCAAGCTTTCTTATAAAGAAATGTGCAAGAGTATTAGTAGAGCCACTTACTTACTTAATTAATATGTCTCTTAATGAAGGTGTTTTTCCAAAAGCTTTAAAGGTTGCGCGGGTAAAACCAATTTTGAAAGAGGGAAACACTCGAGACATCAGAAATTATAGACCAGTTTCAATACTTAATGCTTTTTCAAAGGTGTTTGAAAGAGTAATGTATAATAGCTTGTCCAAATACTTAGGCAAATGAGATAATAGCAAAAGAACAACATGGATTCAGAGAAAAGAGATCAACTGAAACAGCTCTTGCTGCCTTCATTGACAATGTTGTAACAGCGCTTGATCAGAAAAAAACACCAGTAGCCATTTATATGGATCTTTCAAAAGTTTTTGACTGTGTGGAGTATAATACATTAATAAGTAAACTGTTTTCATATGGAATTAAGGGAAATGCCCTGCAATGGATATTTTCGTATCTACATGGAAGGACGCAATATGTAGAAATTTCTGACCATTTGAACATAAAAACTAAATCTGAGAGGAAATATATTAAACTGGGAGTACCACAAGGATCAATACTAGGGCCTTTGTTTTTCAATATACTAATAAATGACATGCCATGTGCAATAAGTGAAGGGGATGTGCTTCTGTATGCAGATGACGCAACCACCACCCTTGCTCATGCACTTATAGAAACATTAGAAAAGACCGCTTTTATCAGTTTTAACGAAATGGCGCAGTGGCTGCAACCAAATAACCTAATAATGAATAATAAGAAAACTAAATGTATGATATTCCCAAAGGAAAAATATGGAAGATCAAAATATTTGTATCAGGTTATGTGATGAAGACCTTCCTATTGAACAAATAGACACAGCAAAGTTCTTAGGACTGTATATTGACAAGTGCTTATCGTGGGACATCCACACTGATTATGTAGCAAATAAACTGAGCTCTAATATATATGTCTTACGTAAAATGAAAATATATGCAGATAGAAGTTTGCTGTTAGTAGTGTACTATGCCCTGATTGAGTCACATTTGAGCTATGGGTTAATAGCGTGGGGTAATACACCAAAAAACAATTTTCATAAGATCTTTGTCATGCAAAAAAAAGCTTTAAGAATAATAGATAAAATTAAGAAAGGGGATACATGTAGGGGACATTTCAAAACATTGAATATTCTTACTTTTGCATGCCTCTATATTTACAAAGTAATATTATTTTTAATTAATCATAGGGAAGATATAAAAAAAACATAAATATTCATAATTACAATACTAGGATGAAAAATGATATATTTGTGACATCCCATAGGCTGGCTGTATATGAGAAAAGCCCCACATATGCAGGAATAATCCTTTTTAATAAGCTACCTGCCTGACTCGCCTGAGGAAAATTTTAACAATTTTTTTGTGGACAGTATTAATGAAATTTGCAAATCAATCCCAATAACTGATTCTATGTCTGTTGATTTGGGTGTACAACAACCTACACGTGAGGAATTTAATACCTTTAATTTGTTAGGCATTTGTGAATTAAAGAAAATAATTTTTAGTTTAAAAAATAAATTAAGTTCAACTGATGGTATCACAGTCGAAATTATAAAGAAAACATTTGTGTCATGTGGAGCACAGCTGTTAGAAATTGTAAATGAATCTCTAACAACTGGTCAATTTCCCATCCAGTTGGAAACTATCAACAGTATTCCTGTTCCAAAAGTAGCAAAACCCAAAAATACCACAATATTTTAGACCTATTAATATGCTGCCAGTTTATGAAAAAATATTAGAAATTGTAGTTCATAACCAGCTGTTAGATTTTTTTGAAAGTAATAACCTATTTTATAAATATCAATCAGGATTTAGAAGGAAAATGTCAACTGAAACTGCATTGCAATATTTGATTTCCAAATGGAAAAGTATTCTAGATAGTGAAAACAAATATAATAGTTGCTGTTATGATAGATTTAAAAAGGGCTTTTGAAACTATTGATAGGAAAATATTGATAACTAAATTAAGTAAATATGGAATAAATGGAACAGTGATTGAATGGATAATGAGTTATCTTGAAAATAGAACTCAACAAACAAGAATACTAGGAAATAAATCTAAGCAAATTAAAACTAACATTGGGTTCCCCAGGGGTCTGTTCTTGGACCTCTGTTGTTTATTGTTTACATAAATGACATGCCTGAATCTCTTTTAAGAACATTTGTAAACCTTTTCGCAGATGACACACTCATTTGGTATGCAGGTAAAGATTTGAAAGAAGTGTGTGATATAATAAATAGGGATCTTAAATTATTATGTGATTGGTTTATGAGGAATAAGTTGAAGCTTAATGTAACCAAAACTCAATGTATTCTTATTTCAAATTCATTAGTTAAAATCAATAATACACTACGAATTAATCCAAATTGTAAAATTGTACTGGAAGGGTCTGAACTAGATTTTCAAAGTAATGTAAAGTATTTGGGGGTTATTATAGACCAACTTTTAAATTTTCATGATTATGTTCAATATATATCAAAAAAGATTAGCAAGAAAATTGGTTATATGTACAGAATTAGCAAACACTTAAGTCAATGGTCAAGATTGATGATATATAAAACAATAATCAGACCTCATTTTGAATACTGCACTTCTTTACTCTGGAAATCTGGTACTGATAACATAAGAAAGTTACAAATATTGGAAAATAAAGGAATGAGAATTATATTGAGGGTTAACAAAAGAACACATGTTAGAGATAGGTATGTTGGATGTTCTTGAATGGATGACGGTTGAGCAAAGATTGGGCCTGAAGGTACTAATTTTCATCCGCAATGTTGTGGATGGAAAATTCAATGACAACTTTGATGAGTTCATTAACAAAAATAATGAAGTTCATGATCATCAAACTAGGCAGGCCAATCAATTTCATTTAAACATACAAAATATGACTGTTAACCAAAAATCAATTTTTATTAATGGAATCAAATTATATAATAGTCTACCAAACGGTATCAAAGAAAGTAGATTCAATATATATAAAACTGAATGTATTAATTTTTTAAAATATGAATTTCCATATGAAGGAATGTGACTGAAATTGTTGGAATAGTTTAAAATTTTGTATTATGTATAGACTCTGTTTTCTACTTATGTGAAGCGCATAATTGTATATTATGTTATATTATTTGTATTTGTATTTTATATTGTATGTTATGATTGAAACATGTAACGAACTAGCGAAAGCTAAATAAATAAATCATACTACTATTATCAAAAACAAACCAACTGATACATTTAAAAAGGATCTTAGGACATTTCTTGTTGAAAAAGAATACTACGATATTGAAGATTTCTTGGCGGACAATGATAATATGTCTTGAAAATACAATTTATTTTACATATTATAGATGCCTAGACTTATATTATCTAGTAGCCTATCTTATATTAGTGTAAAAGTATACATTTTTATTGTGTATTATTGTATTGTTGTAAAAGTGTATTTTGTAATTAATGTAAATTAGTTTTAGTATTTTCTATACATCCTAATTCAAGTCTTAGTCTTTTGAAAAGACGTGTTTAATAACTAGCTAGCTTATAATGTATTGTTTAACTTGTTTATCTTGTCATAACATTGTAACATTATATGCTAGTATTAGGTATACAAAACAAGACAATAAAATGAAATGAAATGAAAAATTTCTCATGATAATCGCAATTTTACGATTTTTTTCAATTTTTAAAATTTCTTCGACGAATAAAACCTACATGCTTTATCCGATTGTAATGATTTTTTTCACAGAACATTAATTTTATGAATTAATATATTCGTGTGAAATTTGAACGTAATCGAAAAATAATCTATTAAAAAAATCGCAATTTTACGCTTTTTTCGTTTAAAAAAAATTACGCTCATCCATCAACGCGGCGGTACTGAAGCGTTTTCCTAGTTAAAATATGGGAAATATAGATTTCGGTACTTGTTCATTAACGGGACCCCCCTCTAAAAATGTAAATATTCAGTAGAAACATTTCATTAGACAATCATTACTACATCTACTCCATCTGAGTTTCAGGAGGTCAGGAAAACACAATTATTTCGAACAAAGCCTCGAAAACATCCTTTCCGGCTACATACTTTGCGCCAGGAGTGACACGGCCTACGCCAACATACTCCACCTACAAAACATTTAACATCGCTATTTTAAATATAATGGACTGTCAATGGAAAAGCACTTTCGTTTAAAATAGCGACGTTAAAGGTTTTGAAGGTTCATTTGGTGTCCGTGAACGTCAATGTCAGCTGCACGGCGATGACTGCTCTCATGTAGGCCTATGCGTTCCAATGGACTGTATTCGCCTGAGTCACGTTGAACGTGTGAGTCAAGTTCACTGTTTGGGTCATATTCAACTCCTCACAAGTCACAAGTTGTAATTATTTATTGTAAACAGAAATAAGTAAAAAAACGACGATGGGGGGATCAATTAACAAAAAATTGAGGGGGGTCCCGTTAATGAACAAGTACCTAGATTTCTTACAAAAAACATACATTTTTCAACAAAGCAAAGGAAAAAAATCATATTTATCAAACAAATTTTTTTTTTTTTTTTTTACTTTTATTAAACTCCAGAACGCGAACGGTCAGAACTCAGAATATGTGGGAGAAAAGTAATAAGGATGTTCATATTTCGTTATAATTTAATTATTAGCATTTTTGCTTTATTTGATAGCATTCCGTTCCGTAACAATTAGCGCCAAGGCGACGCCTAACGAATTGTGCCGCCATCCATAGCTGCAGACGCCTAAAACCGGCCCTGGTATGTTGTAATCAAAGCTTATTTAAGAGTCTTTCGAATAAAAAATATTTTAATTGATTAAAATTAATTTTGTGGCTAGCAGAGGTCAATGAATGTCAAATTTTGTATTTTTTAATATAATTTGGTAAACGTTATTTTATTGTCACAATAATGTTTGATGATTGTCTCATTTTTGTAAATAATTGGATGAGCGTAGCGAGCGTAGCGAGCGAAGCGAAGATTCCATTTCACTACACTGGAGAAAAAAAATCCGGAATGTTTTTTTTTTTTTTTTTTTTTTTTTTTTTTTTTTTTTTTTTTTTTTTTTTTTTTTTTTTTTTTTTTTTTTTGTGTGCTGTGAACACGATTCCGGCTAAACCAATACTCCAATTGCGATGAAATTTTATGGAGGTCTATGAAATCTCTGAACGAAGAACTGCACGGGGGAAAAATCGATCGAAAAATTATTTCTCATGAAAATCGCAATTTTACGATTTTTTTTCGATTTTTAACAAAATTCTTCGATTTATAACACCTGCATGCTTTGTCCGATCGTAATAATTTTTTCACAGAACCTTAATTTCATGAATTTATATATTCGTGTGAAATCTGAGCGCAATCGAAAAATTATTTGTTATGAAAATCGAAATTTTACGATTTTTTTCTTTTTTTAAATTACGAATAATTAAAAAAAATTAAAATTAAAGTTTATTTTTTATTTAATTTAAATTAATTTAAAAAAAATCAACTAAGTAATGATTTTTTCACAGTACAACAGAAAATCCGCATAACACTTAACAACTCAATGCACCAATTACGCTCATCCAACAACGCGGCGGGACTTAAGCGTTTTCCTAGTTAATAAATAGGCCACACTTGATAAGGTTCCAGAATAGAAATTTGACATTGCCCTCATAAGGGCAGGTTCCATTTCTGTCTCTACTGTTTGAGATAGGCATTTTGTCTCCGATCATTCAGCATTACACGGACGTATATTGGTAAGCATTTTTTGCCGGAGCCCCAATA
>JAMZAV010016513.1:0-10673 GCA_024449915.1 Sweltsa coloradensis | reverse complement strand
TTTTAAAATTTTAATTTAATTTTTTTTTCCCCATATTTAGACATTTTATGTCACTTTGTTATTTGTGTTAAATATATTAAAAATACTATTTTTTAAAAATTAAAAAATTTATTTTAATTATAGAACCAGCTTTCTGTGAACACTGTGATATCATTGGTTAGAAGAAATTTTACTTTAACGTTGATCTTTTGGTTCAAAAACTAAAAAATCAGCAAAAATCAACAGATTCAACTATAACTAATGTATATTCAATATATTTTTTCAATGTATTTTTTTTCTTCATATAGGTAAAAAAATGCTCTTTATTAATACCAAACATGACCTATTTATTACCACTTTGAAATTCGTGTCACATAATTAACCAATTAATATTAATAATTAATAATAGTTTAATAGTAAAAACCCCATCGTGGAGCCAGTATTTTTTCAATTTCTTTATTACAAAATCTACATAATTGCAAAATTTTTATGCTGGTATCACATTTTTGCACTATAGTTAGTAATCTTTACTCCACTAAATGTGAACTTTGTTTGGTTAATTAAATTACGATGAATTAATTGATTAATTAGTGAATCTGTTAATTGATTCATCTATTTTCATCAAGAATACGTATGTGTGAAAAATTTCAGCTCGATCGGACATTGGGAAGTGGGTGAAACATCGATTCCCATATAAAACTTTAATTATTAATTACGATGAATTAATTGTTAATTAGTGAATCTGTTAATTGATTTATCTATTGTCATCAAGAAAGCGTATGTGTAAAAAATTTCAGCTCGATCGGACATTGCATCTGGTTGGCCCATCCTTACTAGCTGTGACTAATTTCCCATATGAACTTTGTTTGGTTAATTAATTACGTTAGATTAATTGATTAATTAGTGAAATCTGTTGATTGATTCATCTATTGTCACCAAGAATAAGTATGATTGTGTGAAAAATTTTAGTTTGATCGGACATTGGGAAGTGGGTGAAAATGAAATAATATATTGATTATAAGATTCCGTCCAGACAGACAGACAGACACATGAAGCTAATATAAGCGTTGTAAAAAGGGTCATTTTAGATTGGCACGATGCTCTAGTATGTATGTGAAACAATAAAGAAACTCAAAACGCCAATTTTCGCAAATTCCTGGGTAAAAGTTTTTGAAAAATTCGTGTAAAATCACAGTTACAAGATATATTTTTTTAAACGGTCAATTTTAGTGTAGTATTACGCTATAGATTATGTGGTACAAATATTTGTTGGGGGTATTAACCCGGAGAAAGATGATCTTTGTAGTCAATTCGATATTTTTATGGTATGACAAGACAATTCAAAAAGTGCATCCGTCACTGGGGATTGAACCCGAGACCTATGCTCTTACCAACTTCTTTCTGTCTATTATACCATCATAACAGCGTCATAGTCGCCTACTAACAAAACCAAGTTTAACATTCTTTATTTTTCTACCAACATTCGTATGCGTTTTTCCCATTCTCGTCTTGTTTATATAATTTATTGATTATTTTGAACATCATTTTGCATCATAGCTTTACAACGATGTATATACATAATTAATTTCATACTTAATTTTTACAAAAATTTTTTGGATTAAAGGGCGCGTCAACCGTTAGGTCATAATGTGCCACTCTAGCCTAAGGGATGTGGGGAGGACATCATTGTGCTGAATAGAACCAGTCACGGGCAAGAGGAGGGAAAGGGGTGAGTCTCACGTCGCCGGCCAGAGCTCGCCTCTAGTTTCGTGGAGCAAAATACTCCCCTTCATACTACCTGATGTTTGCGAAATGGACTTTGCCTCTATTCTTGCCTTTTAGGATTAGCAGAGCCAAACTCTGAGCCCAATTCTAACCCGGGCCCAAATACTTATATTTTACAAATTTTAATTATATTTATATAACGATATGTAGGCCTATTGTTTACTGGTTATTCGGGCCCCTGTGGTTTTCCAATGCTGATTGGCAAGCATATATCATTAAGGCTGCATCTATCTATCTAACTGAACCCAGACACGAATTATAGATTAATATAACATTATTTTAAGTTTTAACTCCTCACCGTTTCTTTTTTCTCGAAGGACTCCGACTAAAATATAGAAACACAAACATATTATTACTTTGCGCTTGCCATACACAGCTAGTAAACAAACAAGTTCACATTATACCATCCTAGTTTGTCACTTTTGAGTTTGTTTTATTTTTGACAATTTTCTAAAATTAGTCGCAATTTTGACTCGTTGTTATTGTGTCTATAAACTTAACTCAAGTGCCGCATTTTAATTTTGGTATTTATGTAATCATTCTACGAATGATGTTGGAAACGATTTTTCTAAATTTGAAATATTAACCAAATGTTTTCTTGGCGAATTGTTTAGATATATAAGTAGTATGCCCCACAAACACAAATCAGGCGCAATTAATACTAACGAGGAGGGATGGAACTATGTGAGAGATAGTATTAAGTTACAATTACAAACTATTGGATATTGCACTATTATTAAACTTCATTAATAATTTTAAAAAATGTTATAAGTGAAATTAATGCATAATGATTTGTATTTTTAAAACTTCATAATAAAATTTAATCCTTAATTAAAGGTGTCCCATGAATTGATATTAAATCAGTATCAGGAGTAACAAGTCTTCTGCTTAAAGCGGGATTCGAACCCGGGACCTTCTGCATTGAAAGCAGGGAACTACTTGGTCATGTTCGTTGTGTTTTTTTTTAGTTATAACTCAGAAATGTTAAGTTTATAGCAACGTATTAAAAGAAAGTTTATCAATAGTCGAAACTCACCACTAGCTGGCTGACATACATTCAGCAACTGTAAAAACAACAAATGACTTTATAAGAATGTATTCAATTCAATTCACTTTATTTTTCCAAATATTAACAGTACAATACATTTTAAATCCTATTATATTTGTATACCCTGTAAGACTGAATCTTGAGGTGGGGGCATACAAGCTAATTTAAAAGTTATAGATAACAATATTGATTAACACTAAAAGTACCATTGTAATTTGGTTTATATAAAAATAAGCAGTTTCAAATTAAACAGTACATAGTCAGTGCTGAAATAAAATATAATAAATAATAATTTAAATATAATATGATCAAATATTAAGGATGGGTTTACTATTATTATAAAGGATTAAACATAGAACGCTCAATACAAATATTCATATTAACAGTTTTAGCTTAAATTAACATATAAAGTTTTTTTTTAAAAGTGCTTAATTTGGGCTAAAAACGAACAGGTGAACAAAATTGGACCAATACTTGATTGTCTACACTTTACCTTTACTCGTGTAGTAATAAATAATAATTTAAATATAATATGATCATATATTAAGGCTAGGTTTACTATTATTATAAAGGATTAAACATATAACGCTCAATATAAATATTCATATTACCAGTTTTAGTTTAAATTATTAACATAAAGTTTTAAATAAGGCTTAATTAGGGCTAAAAACGAACAGGTGAACAAAATTGGACCAATACTTGATTGTCTACACCATACCTTTACTCGTGTAGTCTTGTATGCAAACTAATAATAAAATATTGTAATAGTCCTAATTAAAATCTATTGAAATAAAATATGAACTCAATGAAAAGTCACAGTCAAAACAAGTAAACAATTGCTGTTATGTCTGCTTCCAAGTTACGAGTAGTAACATTAGTTGGTCGCTATAAGCAGCATAGTCGCTGTAGTTCGCTGTTTGTGCTTATTGTATTGGTACATTTCAATATAATACTAAACTGGAATGTAATATAATATACAATACAATAATCGTTAAAATACATACCTGAAATAAGAATAATAACGTTATAATGGTGCATCCCCTTAAACTTCGTAGCGAGAACATGTCTACTGTTCTAATGCGCACTCTTTAAAGGTTTGTACTATACGGTGCTGCTTACGTAATTAACAAACAGTTTAGTTTAGTGTGAAATAACAAAAGAGTACTTAAAATTTATATGGACGCTCGAAACGCATTAATACTTACATTCTTACCTATTACAAGTGCGCTTTGTGGTGGAGTGACGTCATTTCCTCAACCAAAACACACTCCAAGGTAGGCTATATAATTTGTGTCTGGTCAAGAATCGACCGATAAACAATTGTACGATATAATGCCATTCACTGGATTTATCTCTTTCTCGACAACAACAGATAATTTGGTTTTCCTATACTTTTTATCATGCTGAGATGCATTTCATCTGCAGAGTGGCAGGTGTGACTAAGTTGGACAAGATCAAAATAAGTGTAAATAGTGTAGTGTGTCACAGTGAAAATCTATCATTATGAATTATATTTTTTCTTCATCTTTATTATGTATTTATATTTTTCAGTAAATTAAAATTCTCTTACGACTTGATCCAAAATTGTTCAGGTTTATAGTGGACTGTTCATTGAACTTGCTGTGTAGATCTCAACAAACATGATGTAAATATAATATAATAATAATATATAGCTTAGGTACCAAAGTGTTAATTAATCTGCAGTAGTTAGTTAGTAAATCTTTTTTTTTATGATTCTGCTGTAAAATTGTGTGAAAACACCACATCTAACGATGAAATGATGATGTATAAATTATTGTTAATATAACATCATCTCAAAGTATCTCGCCGACAATTACCCAATACACAGCTATTTCCAAATAATTTCACTCATTTTGTTAATTAAGGTGGAAAATATTAATGCTAAAAGGAGTTGTAGTTCTGGGCAGTGTATATGCATCATCTAAGGTAGGATACGTAAATCCAGGGTCTTTGTTGGAAGAGCCTGGATCCTTACATCCGTAGATATTCACGGCCGGTACACCAAGTTTTACTCGGAACTTGTAAGCTTTACACAGTGGGTCTTGCAAGCCTAAGGAACTGAATAGGTTTCGTCTTGCTGGGGAAACGAATGTTTGCTGAAAACTAAAAAAAAATTGGAGTGATAAAATTTTGAATAAGATCGAACACGGGACTTCTGCAATGTCAGCAGGGACGATAACCACAAGACCACTGAGCTCACAACTTGTATAATTATATGTACACTGTGTTTGTTTAGTTATTGGAAAGAAAATGTTATCAATAGTCTAAAACTCACCATTAGCTGACTGACATAAACACAGCATCTGTAAGATTACAACAAAGAACAGTAGATTAGAACGAATTACTATTTATGTATTTATGATTCCCAAAACATTCATCATTACATTTGTCAAGAGGTGGAAGAGAAAAGCATAACTCCAAACACACTTGGTGACTACCAACCTTTTAGACATAAAAAAAAATCAACATACATAAGGTACTTGTTCATTGTAGGGACCCCCCCCCCCCCCCCCAAAAGGAAAGTAGGTTAGTGGGGGTGGGCTTGCTGACCACGGCAACGCACTACATGTCCCCCCCAACCCCAAAACCTTATTTCTTTTCGTTAGGGGAGAGGGGGGGGGGCTTTAATGAAACAGTTACCCATAATAATAATATTTAAAACAATGCTTGATGTCAACACTACAACTTGAATCTCTTTTATAATCTGAATACACATTCATAATTAAATATACTGCTTAACTGGAATGATATTGTTAAAACAATACAATATTTTCTCGTAATATCGTTAAAATACATAAACTTACCTGGAATATGATTAAGCACGTTATCAAGGTGCATCTCCGTGGACTTTGTAACGAGACCATGTTCCCGTCTGATGCACAAATCTTAAAAGCTGATACTAAACGGTGCTGTTACGTAATTGAAGAGAGTTAACAGTGTGTGGAATAGGACAATGGAGCATTTAAAATTTACATGAGCGATAGTCACGGATTATTACTTTTTTTTTATGGAAAACAGTCGAGTATAATAAAAATCCATATCAGCGGGATAGAGAACCGTGGTCTTTGGAACTGCTTTACCCCTAAGTTATACTATAGCAGTGATATTTACTGGAACGCTCTTGAAGCAGTTTTTTTAGATTGTAACCACACTTTGCACATATGTTATGGTCATGTGTATATCGTCTTCTATAGAGATATATATAAAAATATATATTACAATCCCAGAAAACAAAATTTATTAGCTGAGTGACCATATCCTTTTTGACAATTTCGCGAAATTGCATATAATCGAATGACAAATGGAAACAAGAAAAATTCTCCATAATGTCCCAAATATCATTAAAGTTATAATCATAAATGGAATGAGTCACTAGCGACCATATAAAATTTTAGTTTTCACGTTTGACTTACTTTGTTCCTTCGCTCTCTATCGTACAAACTACCACTCGGATTTGTTCCATAAAAATGTAAAGTTCTTTTTCAAGACAAACATGTTCAATTAAAATTACAATCTATAAAGAAATCTCTTTTCCAGGTGATGCTATGAATGGAGTCCTGAATCAGAATCCACTAGAAGCTTTCCAGGACCTGAAGCAACCCACTCAAGACATGTTCAGTGATCTCTACCAATCTATCCTTGGCAGGATGTTCTCAAAGATTCCAGTCAACCAACTGTTCAAAGATTTCGAGTAACTCGAATAAATTGTACAAAAAACTTTTTTATTCAATTGGTGAAGAAAAAACACTATGTTATATAAGATCCTTATTTTTCGCAACGCCCATGTGTCCATCTACGCTAACGAGTTCAAAATACGGTCAATGCCTTATTTAAGGTGAATCGGCCTAATTTAATTTTCATTAATATTAGTTCATCAAAACAACGGACATAGTTTATCAATTATGGTCATCTGACATTTACAAAACTATTTTTTATTTATTTGGGTTAAGTAGTACGCCCAAGATATACGATTATAGTGAATTCAATGACCTATAACCCAGACCATAATTTTTGGGTTGGAAGGCTCATTTTTGTTGCTATTTGTAACACATAATCATGTATATACAAACTGACATACTTCGTTCGAATGTTTTCTTCTGCCGGTACAAATTCTATCTTTGTACCGGGTGAATAGATATTAAAATTACTGTACTCTTATAAATTATTACATGATATTAACGAGACAATTTTTAAAAGTATGTTAGTGTTTAGACCAAAGTTGTTACAAATTTTAATTTTAATAAATAAATATTTTTTTATAACTTAACGCATATTAAACAGTACGTTTAATTATAAATATTTTCAATTTAAAGGAAGTTTGCGACGTTATTACAAAAATTAATAATTCTTAAATTTAATAATGGTATCGAATCGCTTACCAGATTTGTACCAAACAAATTTCTAGTACTATACTGTAAAGTAAGGAAAATTAAGAATATTGCGGGGCAACATAACTGCATGTGTATTGTGATGGTAAGTTTCTATTGTTAAGAACCATTTAAAGATCTATTGTTATTGCTTTATGTTTTAAAATAAAATAAAGTTTTTTTCTTTCTTGTCAATTGGTATTATTTACCGTAAAAAACTTATATTAAAAGCTTTATTTCTATGAATTCTGGCTAGCTTTTTCAACTTTTTCTTTAAAAAGGTACTACATCACCATAACCTTAATGTCCATGTATAATATGAACGTTGTAGCCCCACCCGTTTGGTCAGAATTGGCCCAAATGGCACGAAAATATCGTACAAAAAATCAAAAAACTTATATTAAAAGCTTTATTTCTATAGGTTGTGGCTAATTTTTTTCAACTTTTTCCTTCAAAAACGCAATACATCACCATTAACTAAATGTCCATGTGAAATATGAATGTTGTAGCCTCACCCGTTTGGTCAGAATCGGCCTAAATTTCACAAAAATATCGCACTAAAAATCGAAAAAAATCGTAAAAGTACGATATTCATGAGAAACATTCTTCGATTGTACCCAAAAACGTAGCAAGTCTAAGTTCAGAGATTTCGAAGGTCCCCTCAAGTTTTATCAAGATCGGATATGCCGTTTGCCCGGGTAGAGAGCGAACAAACAAGACGGGGGGAAAAAAAACAAAAAAAACACCTGAGCTAAATTTTTTGGGTGTCAGTGAAATTGAAGTCTTCGCTTCGCTCATCCAAAGACAGTCCAGAATATGAAATAGATGTGATTTGTCATACCCTACAACTTTTATTTGAATCATATTTTTATCGGATCGTTTTTTTTTAAATTTTATTTCGATAAATATGCGAAAACAATAATTTCAGATAAATTAAAAAAAGAGATTAAAAATTTGCATAAAGGGCCGTAGGTCGCCAGATAATCACAGAAGGGCGCACCAAACGCGTTAATAGTGTCTTTACAAACAATTTAAAACAAATTTGAGCTATTTCGGTCCAATACTTCACTAATTCTCCATTGTTTGCCAAACTATAAAATTTGAAAATTGATTTTCAAATTGGCGGATAACCCGCAACCGGATTTTTTTAGATTCTGTTAGGGATGTTCAGGAGACCCACATTAAAAAAAAACGGTCCCTGCTTGTTTTTTGAATGCGTTAGTCATATCACATCGACAACAATTCGCACCACCATGTAACGTTAAAAAAGTTCGAATTTTATTAACGTCCAGTCAACTTTGACAAAACTTCGATCGTTCTGCGCTCTGGTGGAAAATTAGTTTGTTAATTGCCGTAATACTTAGATAGGGAAATGCCAAGCTGATTAGCCTCGATTCTCCTACAGGATCGCATAATCGGAGATTGGCCACAAGACTCTTTACATTTTGGTTCCATTTGGAACTTACACATGGCGGTGACCAAACGTCGATCGTCCTGCACTCTGTTGGGAAATCTGTCACCCACCACAACAATAATGCACTGCCGCCAAAATGTTGTAAAAATTCCTATTTTATCAACCTAAAGACAAACTGTGGTCAAACCCCGATCGTTATGCGCTCTGGTGGGAGATTAGTTTGACCATTGTCCTATTATTATGCCCCAGGTCCCTTGTGGGTGAAGACTGACGTGTTCTCCTATGGCAGTTTATTGTGAATAGCAAGGCAACAACGTGAAGTGTAACTTTCCAAGGCGGTGACGTCCAGGTTGTAGCAACAATTGATTGCTGTTTGTTGTGAATACCTTCTGTTGTTAGTATATATAAAGAACCACACCTATCTGTTAGACGTATATAGTATACACACATTGGACAGCTAACACATTGTATTTAGTGTTCGGCTCTGAAAAGATTTATCACGTACGTAGAATCATGCAAAATTAAAATATTCACATTCATACAATAATTCAACAATATCGAGTAAAAATTATTGTCAGATTTTTGTGTATACTTTGACAATTTAATCGGATGAGCGCAGCGAGCGTGGCGAGCGAAGCAAAGATTCCATTTCACAACACTGGAGAAAAAAATCCGGAATGTTTTTTTTTTTTTTTTTTTGTATTTTTGTCTGTCTGTTAACACGATTCCGGCTAAACCGATACTCCGATTGCGATGAAATTTTAAAGAGGCCTTCGAAATCTCTGAACTTAGAACTGCCACGTTTTTGAGCGTAATCGGAAAAAAATTTATCATGAATATCGCAATTTTACGATTTTTTTCGATTTTTAAAACAATTCTTTGACTTATAACACCTACATGCCCCATTGTAATAATTTTTTCACAGAATCTTAATTTTGTGAATTGATATATTCGTGTGAAATTTGAGCGTAATCTAAAAAATATTTCTCATGAAAATCGCAATTTTACGATTTTTTTCGATTTTTAAATTTTTTGGCTTATAACACCTACATGCTTTATCCGAATGTAATAATTTTTTTCACAGAACCTTAATTTTATGAAGTTATATATTTTTTCACAGAACCTATAACTTCATAAAATTATATATATAATTATAATTATATATATAATTATATATTCGTGTGAAATTTGAGCGTAATCGAAAAATTATTTCTCGTGAAAATCTCTATTTTACGCTTTTTTCGTTTTACGCTCATCCAAAAACGCGCCTGAAAAAGCGTTTGCGAAGCTTCCTAGTTAGATGTACATAATAGCGGACTCGCAAATTGGGTTACTTGTATGGAACGCAATCGTATGTTGGTCTGGCCATCTTGGTGGTCTGGAACACATTCTTTTGTTATTACTTCTTTGCGGTCTCATTGTTGGAGTTCGCTTATATGTGCGGTCTCATTGTTGGAGTTCGCTTATATGTTATAGGTGGCAAGTATTTGAATATTTTGGCAAATTCAGAGGCACGCTGAACCCTTCATCGGACAGGAGCAAAGCCTTATAAACGGGACCCCCCCCCCTCCCCCCCATTACATGGGCGCCTGCAGGAAGTTTAGCCGTGGGGGGCAAAAATAACAATTTGGGCAAGCACAGGGGGTATGGGGGGCGGAGCCCCCAACAATAACGCCGCAGGCGAAAATTTTGAAAATCGGGTTTTTAGAATGCGTCTCGTGGGTCTAAGAAAAAAGTAGTGGGCTGAATTAAATACCAAAATTATGTAATTTTTGTGCAGACGATACTCGAAACCAGAAAACTACCAAAAGGAATCTTAAACGAAACTTTCAAAATATTTTACCTCCCATTTTTGGATGAGCGTAGCGAGCGAAGCAAAGATTTCATTTTACTACACTGGAGAAAAAATTTACTACATTGCGATGAAATTTTCTGGAGGCCTTCGAAATCTTTGAACTTAACTGCACGTTTTGAGCGAATCGAAAAAATATTTTTGTTATGAAAATCCCCAATGTTACGATTTTTTTTTTTAAAAAATTTTTTTAATAAATTTTTATTT
>JAMZAV010016512.1:0-10453 GCA_024449915.1 Sweltsa coloradensis | reverse complement strand
GAAAAACAAATTTGGTTAGCAAACAATTAATAGTGGTCGGCAATTAGCGATGAGAATCAACGGACAATTGAGATGAGTTGCGACAGTGGGAACTGTGCAATGGCTTGGCCATTGAAAAGCCAAGCAATTTTTTTTTGATTTTGAGTTTAAAAATTTTACTTTTTTACCACAAAAATCATTGGCTTGGCTTTCGTCAACAGGCAAAATGAATGATCTAACTTATTTTCAAAGCGAAAGTAGGTAGAAAAAATTAAAAGCTTGGCCCAACTTCTATATTATCTCACAGCATTCACTGCCGAAGATTTCTGGAGTGCTTGGCTACCATTTTGTTTTCTTCAAATTCTTGTATTTGTGGGGATAATATCTACAGGCATACCAATCAGGCCAATGTTTTATAGTCCAAAGAGGAAAGGGTGTCGAACTGTCGATTCAAACATTATCAAACATTTCCTCATCATCCAGAAACTCTATTCCACAACTCCATTCCTTTAACCCGAAATGGACTCAGCCGATGGATTCGATGGAATATTATTACATAATCTAGCCAAGACCACAAATATCAAATAATAAATACCGTATAAACAATCGGAATGTTCCTAAAAATAAAATTTTTAGTTACAACAGAATTAACACTATCACCTAGATAGGGACTAGGCCTATACAGAATTATACAAAGATGAGGTCATCATTGGTTACAGTACAATTGAACTTACTAGTACCAGTTCACTTCTTGCACTGAGTGCCCCGTGTTGTGATGATGATCCTTGCGTGAGGGAGGGTCCGGGACTGAAAACTAAAAGTCTATCCTGGACTTGCTTTTATAATGACTTTTTAATCTAAGCTCAAATCCACTAGGCCAATATTAACTAAAACTTAACTATTCCCCTCAAGATTTTTTTCTGACAGTGCTAGCTGACATAAAAACTAGTTCTCTCCCCCCTCCCAACCCCCTTTGTTGCAAGCAAGAGCAGTTAGGGCCTAGTTGTTTTGCAGTAGGCCAATCTATATTTTTATTCCGTGTAATATTTTATAAAATTATAAAATAAATAAATAAATTGTATTTCAACATTTTAATATGACATACAATAAAAAAATATATATATAATGTTTAACCTTGGCTTTATAGAAGGCGACTATGACGTTATTATGTTAGTACTTTAGACAGAAATTAAAAAAGTGACTACACCAGGGTTTGAACCCGGGACCTTAGCTGTCAGGGCTATGCTCTTACCAACCCACCAAGCACTGCAGCCCCCAAATTTTTAAAACTGTTGGATGAGCGAAGCGAAGACTTCAATTTCACTGACCCCCAAAAAATTTAGCTCTGGTGTTTTTGTTTTTTTTGTTTTTCTTTGTTTTGTATTTTTGTATGTTTGTTTGCTCTCAACCGGGCAAACGGCATATTCGATCTTGATAAAAATTGAAGGGGAAACCTTCGAAGTCCCTAAACTTAGACCTGTCAGGTTTTTGGGTTCAATCGAAGAAATATTGCTCTTGAATATCGTACTTTTACGATTTTTTTCGATTTTTTGTGCGATATTTTCGTGACTTTTGGGCCGATTCTGACCAAACGGGTGGGGTAACAACGTTCATATTTTAATGGATATTAAGGTTATGGTTATGTATTGTATTTTTAAAGAAAAAGTTGAAAAAGTTAGCCAAAATCCATAGAATAAAGGTTGTAATATAAGTTTTTTGAGGTACATAATAACAATTAACAAGTAACAATAGAAACTTGATAACAATCACCTACAATGTGTTCAAAAAGCTCTTGCAAAAGTAAAGAGAACCCACGCAAACTAAAAACTTACAAAAAAGCTCATCCATCAACGCGACTAAAAAAAGCGTTTGCGACGCTTCCTAGCAAATAACGTGTGTAGAGCAGCTGAATGCACTGCCTTTTAGACTCCATACGAAATTAACTGGAGAAATACAAACCATCTCTGTAACCCTAGAGTTGGGATATATGATGTTTAACCAATTCCCTTTATAGCAGACGACTATGACTTTTTGTTATGTTAGTACTTTAGACAGAAATTAAAAAAAGTGACTACACTGGGTTTGAACCCGGGACCTTAGCTGTCTGGGCTACCTCTCTTTCCCAAACTGAGCTATGCAGCCACCAATTTAAAACTGTCTTAATTCTTGGTCTGTTTTGTATATTGTTAATAACGTGTGTAGAGCAGCTGAATGCACAGCCTTTTAGACTACATACGAAATGGTCCCGGGTTCAAACCCCGGTGTAGTCACTTTTTTAATTTCTGTCTAAAGTACTAATAGGCCTTTATATAATAAATAAATATTTTTAACTGTAATTTGTAATGTTATTTTTATGTTGTGGGTTGTGTGTGCCACATACGTTAGCCTAGCCCACCACGACGAAAGTTTTTGGGGCCTGTCAGTTGGTAGAATAGTAGAATAATAGAAGAAATTGCAACTTAAGTTCTAGTCCTAGGCATGTCTTTTTGCTGGAATGCAATGCAATATGAACGAATATGAAAATCCAATGAATATGCAGAAGCATGTGCTTAATGAAGACAGTAACAATTCCTTACAGTGTTGTTAAAAAACGGGTTTAATCGAAAAAAAACGGGTTTAAAATGGGTTTTATTTTGTTTAAGTGGGTTTTATTTTTTGTAATTTTAAAAATGCATGCATTATTCAAAGCTCAAACAGGAAGTGAAATATTCCATAGCCTTCTAGAATTTACCCATTTCTACTCTAAGCCAAGAGGGTCAAGTAGGTAGATATCAAATTAAACCAAAATGCCAAGTTTGGTCAAGTAGGCCTAGTGTGTTTAAATTCAAATTTCATCAAAAAGTGGGCCCTATATTATCTATTTATTTTATTTATTTAACGTCTATCCTATTCAGTTAAAAACATAACTAACAAAGGAGGACAACGGAGGAAAACGCATAAGTCCCGCCGCGTTGATGAATGAGCTTTTTTGTATTAGTTTTTAGTTTGCGGAGGACCACTTTTCCTTGTAAGTGTTTTTTTGAATGCATTGTAGGTGTTTTTTTGTCATGTTTCTTTTTAAATTGTTATTAAAAACCCTAAAAATCTCATATTAAAACTTTTATTCTATGGATTCTGGCTAACTTTTACAACTTTTCTTTCAGAAAGCAATACCATCACCATTACCTTAATGTCCCTGTAAATTAACGTTGTAGCCTCACCCGTTTGGTCAGAATCGGCCCAAATGTCACAAAATATCTCACTAAAAACTGAAAAAAAATCGTAAAAGTACGATATTCATGAGTAATTTTCTTCGATTGTACCAAAAAACGTAGCAGTTTTTAAATTCAGAGATTTAGAAGGTCCCCTACAATTTTTATCAAGATCGCATATGCCGTTTGCCCGGTAAAGAGCGAACAAACAGACAGATTAAACAGACAAACAAAAATAAACAAAAACAAAAAAACACTCGAGCTAAATTTTTTTGGGGGTCGGTGAAATTGAAGTCTTCGCTTCGCTCATCCAAAAAAAATTTGCAATTTGTTAGTCGCACATATTATGTAATTTTTTCCAGCACAATTTTTATTGAAAACGGGTATCGGGCAGCTATTTTTATTTGTCAAGTTCTTGTGGTTCTTTTGAATCCAAAATTGAACTGATAGAACAGTATTTAGATTACAAAATTGCAATATGTGAATTTGCACACTATATATAATTTTCCGGTACCATTCTTTTGCGAAACGGGTATCAAGTTAAATATTTGTCTTTGTCTTGACCTTGTGGTTCGTTTGAGTCTAAAATTGACCTCACCGGACAGTAAAAAGATTTAAAAAAATTTCAATGTAAAATCACACACATTATGTAATTTTTCCGCAACCACTTTTATGCGAAACTGGTACCAGGTAACCTACTTGTCTTTGTCTATTCCTTGCGGGTTTTTAGAAGCCAAAATTGACCTGATCGGAAGGTATAGGCCTATTGAGAATTAAAATTTGCAATATGTGAATCACACACATTATGTGATTTTTCCGGTACATTTTTTATGCAAAACGGATATCATTTTGCTATTTTTGTTGGTCAAGTCCTTGCAGTTCGTAAGGTTATTGTAATCAGGGTAGGGTCAAAACCTTGTAAGTCCATGAAAGGGTTTGGGTTAATGAAAGAGTACCTTTAATAAAACAGTGATTTTTTTTTTTTGGTTCGGACATTACCTCACTATCGGCTATTATATGTCGTTTTTTTGACAATGGCGTAGTGCAAAATTAAATTTTGTGAGTCTGTTTTTTGGATATAGTTTCTTAACACTAGCTACAACTTCAACTATAAGGACAAATCGATTTCTGATATAGTTGGTGTACGATTTTTTTGCCAGACGATACAAAACTAAAAAAAAATTGTATTTGTACCGTTTGACAAAATAAATCGTACACTAACTGTTGTTTCAGAAATCTTTTTGTCCTTATCTTATAGTTGAAGTTGTAGCTTAAGGCGTTAAGAAACTATATCCAGAAAACCGATTCACAAAATTTAATTTTGCACTAGCGTAACTAGCTACACTATTGTCAAAAAAACGACATATAATGGTCGATTGTGAGGTTATGTCTCGCCCCCCCCCCCCCCCCCAACAAACAAAAACTTTTTTTCGGGTTTTTAAAATGAGACCCTCTTTTTATTCCGAAAACTTTTCAGCCATGTTTCTTCAACTTTCAAAATTTTCGGCCAGAGGTGGTACAATCCCTTCAGAGGGGTTTCTGAGGCTAGAACGGAGGCGAGTTTAGGCGCTCTGCTTTCTGGCTTTTTCGGGTAATCGGTTTTATAACACCATTGTCAATTTCACACTTACTTTTATAAAGAGTAAATCTATGTTATCCATTATGCTATTCCTAAATTAATTCTAGATTTTGAATTAAAATTTAGTGAAATCACCAAATTTCCTCGATTTTGGTCAACTTCGGAATTTATTCCCAAATGAAAAGATTTTTTTAACTCAAATTTGCATAATGGATAACAACGTATAAATCCATGTGAACGAAGCAGTCAATTTGGTTTGATCGTTAGATTAACGGTTTGGTGGGAATTTCCAGAATTGTAATCCATGTTTTGGATTTCCCATTTTTTCACATTTTGGACTTATGTCTCGCAATGGATCTTTAAGGCTTTTTTGTGCAACCAATATATATATACATATTAATGACATGCCGGGCAACATTGCAGCCGATTTGTTAACTCTTTTTGCCGATGATTCAAATGTTCTACTTACGAATCCCAATTTAGCTGAATTATTGATCAAGGCCAATTTCGTAATGTTAGAGATAAATAACTGGTTTGATGCAAACTTTTTGTCTCTAAATCCGAATAAAACAAAAGTAATATATTTTAAGAATAAGCATTCTGTTCCTCAACAAATAGTCATAAATAAGCAGAATGTAGTACTGGAGCAAAACTCACATTACCATTTCTAGGGTACAGCTTTACGGAAATCTTTATGGACTAACGACATCAATGCCTTATGCAATAAGCTTTTCGAGCAACTGTTATGCAATCAGAATAATGTCCAAGATGACTGATATAAACACATTGAAAAACCCAAAACTATGGAATGTTTCACTCAAAATGAGCTACGGCATAATATTTGGGGAAAGTCCTATACTGTGGGAAACAGTGTTTAAATTACAGAAAAGAGCTCTCAGGAATATACTTCATCTAAATCGGTTAGAATCTTGCAGAATACATTTCAAAAATCTAAAAATATTAACTATGCCTTCTTTATATATATTGCAACTTTTAACTTACATAAAGAGTAACATCAATAACTTTGAAACAAATTGGGACGTACACTCGCATAACACACGTCAAAAATCTTGTCTCCGAATTCAAAGGCAAACCTCGTCTCAGTGTCAAAAGAGTCCATCCTACCAGGGAACCTTTCTTTACAATCTTCTACCAGACAAAATAAAAGAGTGCACTACATTATCCTTGTTCAAGTTTAGGTTAAAAAACATGATGTTAAATGAATCCTTTTATTCTGTACAGGAGTTCAAAGATAAGTTCCTACTGTAGAATAATTACTTAACTTAGTGATTTGATTTGTTATTGTGCTAGATTTATTTAAACAAGCTATGAAAACCATGATCTCTTTACAGTCTGATTAAATTGCTAGGATTAATTCCTCATCTAAATGTACAACCATAAAAGTGTTTGCTATGTAGCCTATAGTATTGATTAAGAGCAGTTAGCTATGTGTCTCTATACGTATCATCATTGTATTTAGGCTATAAATTGACTATCTATATTTACTTTTATTTTATATTGTCTTGTATGTAACATAACATGCATATTATGTAGATATTAATGTAGGCATTAAGTTTTACATCTATTTGTAACAATGTATTTATAATTTTACTTTTCCTTGTATTTTATATTGCTTGTATTGCAGCACATAATATGCATAGTATGTAGGCCCATTATGCAGGCCTACACTTCTTCTATAATATATGATATTATTTTATATGTTAAAATGATGTTTGTTAGAATTAACTATACATTAATGTATAGGCCTTTATAGTTTATACCATATATACCACTCTTCAAACATCTCTGTAGAGATTTGGACTAATTGTAAAATTGTATACTTGAAGAATAAATCTTATCTTATCTATCTATCTATCTTATCTTAATTACGGATATCAATTTAAAAGTACTTTATTAACATCCATTCAAAATTTGGTAACGATATTACCAACCGTTCAGCAGAAATCATCAACACCTGTTTGCGCGCATTTGAGTTGGGCCAAGCTCAGCGTATGACAGGTTCGAACAGTATTTGGATTATAAAAATTTACAAAATGTGATTCATACACATAATGTAATTTTTCCGGTACAATTTCTATGCGAAACGGGTATCAGGTACCTATTTGTTGTTGTCTAGTTCTTGCGGTTCTTTTGAGTCCAAAATTGATCGAATCGGACAGTATTTGGATTTAAATTATTGTAATATGTGATTTACACACATTATGTAAATTTTCCGGTACCATTTGTATGCAAAACGATATCAGGTAACTATTTGTGTTTGCCTTGTGCTTTCAGTTCTTTTAAATCCAAAAATGACCAGATCGGAAAGTATCCGTGTAAGATATGACTTTATTTTAATTTTGAAAATTTTAATCACCAAATGTTTTGGTAAATTTATAAAAAGGAGGGGTAAATAATATAATCAAAATGACTATGTACCGGGCCGAAGGCATGGGTAAAAAAGTCTCCAGCACCATTGAAAGTGAAATAAAATATTGTAAAAAATGAATGTGAAAAAGTATTATTCTTCAAATTTACCGCCAAAAAGTAGGCCTACACTTTTATGTTATCTTGTAGGCCTATGTATGTTATGTTTATGTTATGTGCGGAAGTGCACTGATTGTACTTAATTTTTTATGTCCTAAAAACACAGTATCCTAAAAACACACTGTCCTAAACTTCTTTACCGACTGAAGAAATAACTCATTCGCTCACTGTGTTCTTACTTATGCTGTACCAGGTGGGAGGAAGAGATAATGGCGTTTTCCACTGGCCGCACTGATGCGCACTGAGTGCAAGTAGCATATTCCACAGGTACCTGAAAATAACACTCGTCAAAAATGTCGTATTCCACTGGGCGAACTGCACTCGCTCCGTGCACTCGCAGTGCGCACTGAGCCGCACTGACTCCGAGGGTCAGGGCAATCTTTCCAGTGCAATCGTAGACCCGCGAAATTTGGTTGTGTTGTTAGATTTGATCGACTTTTCGTTGGATAGCAGCGACGATGCAGGGTTGGCTTGGTCGCTTTGATTTAAAGTCCCCCACTGAAAATCAGTTATATAACTGAGTGGGTAGACTCTAAATAAAATTTATTTATTTATTTTATTTATTTAATTCATTATCAGAATTGTCTCAGAGAAATCACAAACTACGTAGAAGATTTTGTCCAGATGTATTCTGACATAGAGGTAGATTTACATAACATTTAAGTTTGAGGTTATGTTTATTGTTTACTGTTCAGTCCAGTTGGGAACGGCTATAATATGCATTGGCCATTGCTTTCGACTTTTTCCCCATTCTCATCCACCACAATTGTTTCGAAAGCGTACAAAGACATATTGATAGTGAGGATTGCCACTCTATATTATGCACTGAAAAAAAAATCGTATTCAACTGACAGTTGCACTCAGGGCAGCACTGGTGCCGTGCATCACGTGACCGTGACGTTTCAGTGCGCACTGACGTCGCACTCAGTGCGGACCAGTGGAAGACGCCATTAGACACTCACCTTTGGCAATTGTAATACTCAAATCAAAATATACTTTTGGGACAGTGAGATTTTGGTACGCTTCATTTTTAGGACACTTCCAATTTGGCACAGTATTTTAACGAAAAGGCACGCACTTAAGCCATTGTATTTTTAAGACAGTGAAAATTTAGTACACTGTAATTTTGGTACAGTTTTTTTAAACACTGCAAATTTTGTACAGATCGTCTTTACGAAAAACTACATAGATTCTGAGCAAGCCATTTCACGTTTAGGACAGTTGATCTAAGACATATAAGTAAAAATTCGACCAAACCCAGGACAAATTGCAATATTAGTGTTTTTGGTATCATTTTCTTTTAACGTAGTCAAAATCCGAAAAAAATCCGACGACTAGGATTTTTTATTTGGAGCTATAATCAACACCCAATTAGCAATTACACATTACAATTTTTGATGTAACCGAACTAGTCGAGTTTGGATTCAAATGATAGCTAATAGCTTCACGTTGACAGATATTGTAGTAAGTGATGTAGCTTCATTAGACAGGGGTCACTAGAGGTCAATAATTACTTACATTTAATATCATATATTAATTACAAATACATTTTTAATCATTACATTGCTATTATTGATTATTTAATTCCAAAAATGATTTGTATAACTCTTATCAATGATTCTCTTCTTTCATGTTATTTATGTTATGTTACAAGTCCATATTGTCATTATCGTCAGAAATTTGTTCGGATGAATGATACCTAATACACTAATGTTGCAATTTGTCCTGGGTCAAACCCGAAATGGCCTGGATCAAGTGACAATTTAGTACACTGATTTTGGGACAGTTTTTTCTTAGTATGTAAATTTGGTACAGATCGTTTTACGAGAAGTTTTTATAGCAAGTACTTGAGTCATTTCATGTTTAGGACTGGGAAAATTTAGTACACTATGATTTGGGGACAGTATTTTTTGTACACTGTAATTTGGTAACGATCGTTTTACGACAAGATTCATAGATTCATAGCTAGAACTTAAGCCATTTCATGGAGTGAAAACACAATGAAAAAAAGTTTGGGACAGTAAAAATTTAGTACACTGATTTTGGACAGATTTTTTTAGTACACTGTAAATTTGGTAAGATCGTTTTTACGAAAGTTTCATAGATTCACAGCAAGTAATAAACCGTTTTTTTGTTTAAGGACAGTGAAAATTTGGTACTCAGTGATTTTGGGAGTTTTTTTTTTTACTTTACTGTAAATTTGGTACAGATCGTTTTTACGAAAAGTAACATAGATTCACAGCAAGTACTTAAGCCATTTCATGTTAAGTTAGTTCGTTAGTTAATGTTATTTTAGGGCACTCAATAGTAGAGTTATCAGTGCCCATGTCAAGTTTATTGGAATCTTCCAAATTTTCTTTTTCCATAATTGTGGATTACCACCATGTTTTCTTCCCTCCAAAGGGAAGAACTCCAAAGGGAAGAACGTAAGTGAAGACGCGGGGGGTTAATGGGAAGGAGTGAGGATGTTGGATAGGATGGGTTAAACAGAGTGGGAACGGAGGAGTGCTCGTTGCAGAGAGGGCCGGCAAGTATAGAGAAGAAAAAAGTGAAAGAAGAAAATAAATATGTAAGGCTGTGTGAATGAAGAAAGGTGTGATAAAAAGTTGCGCGAGAGCTCGCTCTGCAACACGCACCCCAACCGGCCAGAGCTCGCCCATAGTTTTGGGGAATACACTACTCCCCTACTCACAGGCCAAACCACGGGAAGGTAGCGAGTTGGACTTTGAAGGGATAGTGAAAATTTTGTACACTGTGATTTTGGGACAGTTTTTTTAGTACACTGTAAATTTGGAACAGATCGTTTTTTCGAAAAGTTTCATAGATTCACAGCAAGTACTTAAGCTATTTCATGTTAAGGACAGTGAAAATTAAGTACACTGATTTTGGTACATTTTTTTAGTACACTCTAAATTTGGTACAGTTCGTATTTTCGAAAAGTTTTAGTACACTGTGATTTTGGAACAGTTTTTTTAGTAATGTAAATTTAGGACAGATAGTTTTTAAGAAAAGTTTGATAGATTCATAGCTAGTACATAAGCCAATTAATGTTTGTTTCGTAAAAAAGATCTGTGCCAAATTCACAGTGTACTAAAAATGAAGTGTGCCAAAATCACAGTGTACTAAATTTTCACTGTCCTAAGCATCACAGTGTACT
>JAMZAV010016511.1:0-10539 GCA_024449915.1 Sweltsa coloradensis | reverse complement strand
GATGCAGCCAAACGGGGAAGCGAAGCGTTAGTGAGCGAAGCGAAGATTCCCATTCCACTACAACTGGAGAAAAAAATCCGGGAATGTTTTTTCTTTTTTTTTCTGTTTGTATTATTGTGTGGGTCTGTGACCCCACGATTCCGGGCTCAAACCGATACCCCAAATTGCGATGAAATTTTTATGGAGGCCTTTGAAATCTCTGAACCCAAGAACGGGCCAAACGTTTTTGAGCGCAATCAAAAAAATGTTTTCCCTCTTTTAAAAATTGAAAAATTTTACGATTTTTTCGATTTTAAAAAAAATTCTAAAAGCTATAACACCTACATGCTTTATCCGATTTTAATGATTTTTTTCACAGAACCTTTTAAATTTTATGAATTTAGATTTCGGGGTGAAATTTGAGCGCAAATCGAAAAATTATTTCTCATGAAAATCAAAAATTTTTTACGTTTTTTTTCTTTCTTTTTTAAAACATTCTTTGACTTACAACACCTACATGCTTTGTCCTATTGTAATGATTTTTTTTCACAGAACCCTTAATTTCATGAATTAACATATTCGTTGTAAAAAATTTGTGCGAAAATCGAATAAAATTATTTCTTATGAAATTTCAATATTGCGATTTTTTTTATTTTTTTAATTACGATAATTAATAAAAATTAAAATTTAAGTTAAGTTTTTATTTAAATTTTTTTTAAAATTTAAAAAAAAATTTTCAATTTAGTTATGATTTTTTTCACAGAACAACAGAAAATCCGCAAAAAAACACATGGCAGCTCAATGCACCAATTACACTCATCCAACAACGCGGCGGGACTTTAAGCGTTTTCCTAGTGTAAAAAAAATCTTTAAAATACTTCAAGCACCATTTCCCTTTCTGTACACAATCATGGGGCTTTACCCCCGGAAAGAGCGTATACCCATAGATTATTTTGGATGACACCCACTGACTATACCCACATACCCCTTTCACTAGTCGTTACTGACCATTGATCTTATGAGGTTACAAAAAGCCCCCCCCCCCAAACCCCAAAAAAAACAAAACAACAAAACAAAACAAGTGTTAGTTTATGCCACTGAATGGTGACCAAATGGATTTACTATTTCAAAAAATCCTGCTTTCAGAATGCTTTGTGAATTGTGATCTAATTAAATTTAAATTTGATGATGTTACTGTTTTTGAAAACAAATTGTGTACATTTTATGATTTATTATTATAAGGGCTAGTTCGAGATGAGTTTTATCTAAGAGTACTTAAAAATTACTTCAAAGTTGTTCATTGTACGGAACAAGTAGAAATGCACACAAGACAAAAAAACAATGGTTCAATAGGGTATAATTTGATTTTGGTTGACATAACTTATTTTCTCAAAATTGAGTTAGATTTTTAAAATAATCCTGTTCAGTGTTGTAAAATGTTGAATACATTTCGTATTACGTTATTTTGTAATGACATGTTTTGTTCTAAATTTTACTTGAATTGTCGTTATTTCTCTTCATACATTATGTTTCTATCACATAACATTCATTCAAACATAGTAAGAAATATATTTTCCAGCACCAAGTTAACATCATTGGTAGAATATTGATTTGGGAACACGTAAACACAACTTGGGGACATGGACGAAAATACACGTTTTTCTTTGGATAAAGTGTGTGGACAAATAGTTTACAATAATGGCCACACATTTTAAATCAATAGAGATTCATTTGACACTTAAGTTTTCGCTCTGAAAGTAAAATATAACAATTCTGATAACATTTCAACAGGGACTATTTATTTAAATGCGGAAAGTTGGTAAACATTTTACATAAAAAACATCTTGATGTAGACGCCAAAATTAAAAAGCACCTTAAAGATATACACTTGTCTAACTTTTGTTCCATCTCAACAATAAAAAATATGACCATAGTCACTGAAAGTTTGGCTTCATATTACATTTTTCCCATATTAATTGGTCCCTTTATGTAGTTTTTTTTCCAATGTTCTTAAAACACATGCAGCCACTCTCATAACTTTTAACAATTGTATATCTAGCATTGCAGTTGGTTAATTAGCTCGCTTTGGTGAGTGGAGGCATCTTTATAAAAAAGCTTGAAGCCATCTCCAAAATCCACCAGTTTTAAACCACCAGTTCATCTCCAAAATAGTCTAAGAAAAAAAATATCCCCAAACGTTGCCTGACACAAATTGTGTTTGACAACTTCATGATATTCTTTTGTCCAGATCATGGCCCATAGCCTGTAAACTTGGCAAACTGTTCAGTCTCGGAACAAAAGTTTGTCAGCTGCAAAGCTCACACAAATATGGCCCAAATAATGTTGACAGTAACATCGGATTACTTTGAGAGACGATTGATCGGTCATTTCTTCATAATCAAAACAATCAAGAGTCCAAACCATCCAAGAACACAATTGCAACTCGAATAATAACAACAGGAATAATCAGTAAGTAAGAAAACAAAAATATATTCGTCAGTAGTTCAAAAACATATTTAGATTTTAATGAATACATGAAAGGTACCAAGACGCAACCTTGAGTAACTCCAATGTACACTGCGAGTTGCGTCAGGGATTTCAGTAACACCTCCAGGAATAATAATTCTTTCACAATACTATAACTATATCATAATATGAAGCTATCATAATTCTTTACAGAGTCTCCCGATATGGAATATTATATTATAACGCATAATATAATTATGGCTTTGATATCGTGAACACAGCTTCTTATTTATATAATAATTTCAGTGCAACGAAATCGCAATGTCTCATTACAGACAGACACATGCACTTTCACTAAGATAACATCTCCGTAGACATTTAGTTCATAGAATTTATAAACATATTTGCAAAGAGGTCATCTATCCAGAATCGAGAATTTAAACTCTAGTAACGGTTTTTAAGTTTAATGATTTGAATACAATGAAAAGAAAGATTGGTTCAATATTTTAACAAAACATGGTACCAATTAAAAAAAGCACGTTAAACAAATAATCAGGGTAAAAACAGAAAAAATACGAATTTTCGAGACACACTTTCTCAAGCAGAGGCCTACTATAATTAAGTGGCTCTGAAATTCACAACTTTCTAGTGTGTTTGTGATCCTGGTAAATTATTTTATGAGTTTATTTCACAATTGTCACTTTTGGGGTGAAAAAACCCTTTTTTTTTTCCAAAAAAAGGAAAAAACCCAAATTGTTATTTAAAGGGGAAAAAACAAAAATTCCTTTTTTATTAAAAGGGTTTTTTTCCCCCTTTTTCGGGCCCAAAAACAGTGGGTTGGGGTTCCGTGGGGGGGTAAAAGGTTTTTTTTCCAAGATGGGGGCCCGCCCCCAACTTGGGAAGGGGAAGTAGGGGCGACCCCCAATGGGGGCGGGGGGGGGGGTTCCCCTTTTTCCCTTTGGGGCCTCCCCCGGCCTTTGCTCTGGGGGGTTTCCCCCAGGGGGGTTGGGGCTTGGGGGCCGGGGGCTGAAAAAACGACTCCCCGGGGGGGGGGCTGTGCCAAAGGGGGCGTAGGGTGCGGTTGGGTTTTGGAAAGGGGAACCGGGGTGGGAGGGGGAAGGGTTTGTTTCCCCCCCGGACGTGTACCCCCGGGTTTTTAAACCGGGGTTCCCCAGGGGGAGAATCGGGGGGGAACAGAACAGGGAAAATCGGGAATCATTTTTCCGGGGGGGGGGTTTGGAAAAGGGGGCTAAAAAATCTAGCCCAAAAAAAAAACCAACTACTTTTTAAAAAAACCCGTTTTAATGGTTGGTTTACAAAAAGGATTTTAAAAAATTTTTTTTTTTTAAAGGGGGGAATCAAACCCTTTTTTGGTAGATAGGGAAAGAAATTTTTATAAAAGGGGGGGTTTTTTTTGGCCAAAATTTACGGGTCTCAAAAGGGGTTTAAAATCTCCCCAAGATTCAATTAAAAGGGTTTTTTATGAAACCACATCACAAAAAAGGGAAAAAAAAAAAAAATTAAAAAAATACCGAAAAACCAAAAAAAATTAGTCCCCAAGAAATAAAAAAAATTTTTAGGAGAAAAAAAGAAAAAAAGGAATTTTTTTAAGAATAAGAAAAAAATGTCTTTCATTTTAAAAAAATTTCGGTTTTTAAAAAAGCTTACATAAGAAAAAAAAAAAGGGCAAGAGTTTGGGGTGAAAATGTGGGTTTGGGGATGGGGGTAAATTTTGTAACCCCAGAAATTGGGCCCCCAAGGGGGGGTTGAGGAGGGGTGAGGAGGACAAGTAAAATATTTTGCCCCCTTGGGGGGGGGGGCCCCATTTGATATTTTTTTTAAAAATTAATTTCAGGTGCGCCCGTTTTTACCATGAGAGACCCCTTAAAAAAAGCGGTACGTTTAAAAAGGGATTTGCTAAAAAAAAACCAAACAAATCCCCCCCACTCTCAATGGGTTTGAAGGGAATTTTTGAAAGGGGAAACCCCTTCCCCTTAAAAGGCGAAAAAAAAGAAAAAATATTTTTTTCCCCTAAAAAAAGGCCCCACAATTTTTTTCGGCATTGGGATAAGTTTTAACCCTGCCTTATAACATTGTTGGGGCCCCTTTTTTGGGTAGGGGGGGAACTATGGGTTTGGGTTATTGAAAAGAAAATTAAGGGAATTAATTTTTTTAAATTATTAAAAACCTTAAAAATTAAAAAAACCATCCTTTCCCTTTCCCAAGGGGGCCGGGCCAAAAAAAATTAAAGGGTTTAATTTGACAAAAAACTTTTTATTGTACTACGAATAAAAATATTTTTTCTGGAGTCAGTTTTTTAACAAAGGGGCCAAAAAATTATGTTTTAACAGGGAAACACGGGGGCTTCAAATTTTAATTTGCCATGCCAATAATAATTTTAAAAACCATTCTTTCCGAAACGTCCCTTTTTAGGGGGGCCCACGGAAAAAGCTAGAATTGAAAAAAAGAAAAAAATTTTCTCAAAAAAAAAAAATATCTGGGGGATTTTTTTTTAAAGTTTTGGGTTTTTTTTTGTTTAACTCTGTGGGGGAAAAACACCTTCCCAAGGGGAAAAAGTTTTTTTTCCCGGGAATCCGTATGGGGGACCCGTCCCAAAAGGGGAAACCTGTAGGGTTTCGTATCCTGAGGAGCTGGGGTCCCCCCCCCGGAGGGGAACCTCGGTGGGGGCCGGCCCCCAACGAGCGGTCAGGGCCCGGGACCCCAAACAGGAAGATTTTGTTTGAGGGGGCTGATGAGGAAGGGGGACCCCGAGGGCGATCCCCACGGGCCCCAACCAGCCAGGAGGGGGGGGGGGAGGGCCGGGTTTGTCGCAAAAGCTCCGGGAAATTACTGGGAAAGGAGAAAAAAAAGGAAATCCCGTTAGTTCCCCGGGATTTTAAATGGGGGAACAGGCCCGGGGGCCGGGGGGGAAAAACAGGAAGATTTTGGGATGAAAACCCGAGGGGGAAAAGAGGTTTCCCGGGGGGGCGAAAAAACGGGCCCACCACCCCAACCCAGGAGGGGGGGGGGGAAAGCCTTTGTCCCCAAAAGCTCCTGGTTTAAAGGAAGGGGGGGGGGAAACAAGGATATTTTTAGAAAAAGGGGTTTTTTTAAAATACATACCTTAGGGGAAGGGACGAAGTTTAAAATTAAATTAATTATTTCAATGGGGGTTTTAAAGGGGATATAGTTAAAACCCTTTTTTTTTCATTTCCCCAATCCATATTTTTAAAACCAAGCAAAAACCCCTTTTTTTAACTGAGTAGGGTTTTTTTCGAAAACTTTTGGACGGGGCCCAAATTTAACGAGAGGGGCAGGGGGACAAAATTTAAAAGGGAGGGAAAGAGAATGAAGAGAAAAAGAAAAATTTGCCCCCAAAAAAAAAAAAATCAAAAAAAAAGTTTAAAATTTTTCAATTTAAAAAATTTTAAAAAAAAAAACATACACGTTTAAAAAATTTTCCCCTTTTTTGGGGAAAACCCCTTTTAAAACACCCCCTTTTGCCCGGTTTTTCTGAAAAAAAAAAAACCTGTCCGATTATTTTTAAAAAACTTATTTTTTTAATTTCCCAAAAAAAAAAAAAGTTTTACGCTTTTTAAAAATTGGCAAATAAAAATTATTTAAAACGTAATTTTACTCTTGAATTTTTAGTTTTTTCCTTGGTTTTGGGGAAAAGGCTCCATATTTTTTGGGCAAAAGGGGGCCTTTTAAAAAAAAACTAAAATTTTAAAACCCACAAGCTACTGGGGTTTAAAAAAGGGCCAAATTTATATTTTAGGGGAAAAGGGTTTTGTCTTTGGGAAAGAAAAATCTGGACAAAAGCAAGTTTAAAAATTATGAAACATTTTAAAATTTTTTATAAAAAAGGGGGACGTAAAAAAAAATTTTAAAAAAAAATTTCTCTGTTTAAAAATGAAAAAATATGGGCAAAAACCGAAAAAAAACAAAAAAAAAAAGTAGCAAAAAATTTTTTTTTCCCAGGGAAGGGGGCAAAAAAAAAATTACCGCTTAGCTTTTTAAAGAGGGTTCAGAAAAATTTTCCAATTTTACTCAAAAAGTGGGTCTCCCGGGTTCATTAAAGTAGTAGTTTTTTTTAAAAATTTTTTTTTTTTTACTAAAAAAAAAACTTTAAAAGGGGTTGAAAAAAAGCGTGCTTACTTTTTTTATTTTTTTCTTTTTTTTTCCAGGGCCTGTCCCATTTTAAAGGGGGGGAACCTTTATTTACAGGGAAAAAAATAAAAAATAAAAAAAAAAAAACCCCCAAATTTAATATTTTTTGAAAAGTCATTGAAAGGGAAAAAATGAAACCCAAACTTGGGTTTAATTTTAAATTTTATTTAAAAAAAATAATTTTTTAAATTTTTAACACATTGTTTCCTTTTAAAAAGGGGGAATTAAAAAAACTTTGGGACCCCCTTTTTTAATTCAAAAAAAGGGTTTCTCTGGGCCCCAGTAAAAAAATTTTCCAAAAAGGGGTTTTTATTCACAACGGGGTGTTTGGGCGAAAAAATTTTTCCAATTTTCCGGGGAAATTCTTTAAAAAAAAACCCAAATCATTTTTTATAAAAACCTGAAAAAAAAAAAACGTTGTCCCTTTTCGTTTTTCTTAATTTTTAAGGTTCAGGGGGGGAGAGAATGGGGAAAACCCAAAGGGGTTTTCAAAAACTTAAAGGGAAATTTTCCCGGAATTACCAAAAGGGTAATTCTGTGGTGGGGGGGAGGATTTTTCCCCCAACCCCTTTTTGGGGGTTGAGTGGGGGGGGGGGTCTTTCTAGCCTTTTTGGGTGAGTGGGGGGGGATTTTTTTTTGGGGCCTCTTTGGTTTTTGGATTTGGGAGGTTTCTTTTTTTGGGGGCCTTTTTTGGGTGTGAGGGGGGGGCGGGTTTTTTCTAGCCTTTTTGGGGGCTGGGCCTTTGCGGAAAAAAAGGGGGTTTAGAAAAGGATGATGGGGGGGGTTTGCCCAAACAAAAAAAAAATCATGGGAATTGGGCTTTTCAAAATCCCCTTTTGAAAAAAACAAAGGGGGGGATCACGGTTTTGTAGTATAATATTTCCCAGTGTCCCTGAAACTAAAAGGAAAAAGGGGGGGTTTCAAAATTTCCAAAGAAAACCCGTGTGTTTTAAAAAGAAAATTAAATTTTCCAGTTGTTTCAAGAAAGGATTAGTCCATTTTTTTTACGCCCCAGTGTTTTTGGGTAAAAAAAAAACAAAAAACCTTATAAAAAAAAAAAAAAAAAAAACGTAAAATTTTTAAAGAAGAAAAAAAAAATGGGGGGGTTTGCAAAAAGGTTTTTTTTAACTCAAAAAAAAGGGGGCATAAGCCCCTAGAGGTTTGGCAAAGGGGAAATTTTTTTTTGGGTTTTTCCTCACATTTTTTTTCAAAGGGGCCCAAAATTGGCCATTTTTGAAAAAAAAACTCATTAAAAATTGGGTTTCTTTAAAACCCTTACCAAATCATTTCCCCCTTTGGGTCTCAAAATGGGAAAATTTTAAATTAATATAAAAGGGAGGGAAAAAGCAAAAAAAAAAAAATTAAAATTATTTTCCTTAAAAATCCAAAAAGGGGTTAAATGGGAATGTTTTTACATTCCCCTTTTGGAAAGGTCAAATTCGGGGGTTTGGGTATGGGGCATACAAAAATTTTAAAATTTTGAAAATTGATGAATCCTTTTACCCCTTTTTTAATCTTTCCCCGGTTTAGTTTGTTCCCTTTTTTGGGTTTGTTTGGGTTAGGGCATAAAAAAAATTTATATGTTTTTTATTAGTTTATGGAGGGTTTTTCATATAAAAAAAAAAATTAAAAATAAAAAAACAACTAAAAACAAAAAAATAAAAATTGGTTTCTTAAAAAAAATATGGGGTTTGATTTCAAAAAGAAAATTTTTGTGGGGTTTTTTAATTTTTTTATTTAAAACTAAGTAAAAAAAAAAAAATTAAAAAAAAAAAGGTATTTAAAAAATGTAAAAAAAAAATAAACCCAAAAAATTAAAAAAAGGGAAAAACCCCAAAAAAAGAAAAAAAAAACGTAAATTTAAAAAACCCCAGGTTTCAAAAAAAGGGGTTTATAAATAAAAAGAAAAAAAACAAAAAAAAATCCACCTTTTGGAAAAAAAAGGGAAAAAATTTTTCAAAAACCACAAAAAAAAGTTTATTTTGTATTGGGGGGTTTTTTTCTGTATTGCTTTGCAATTTTTCCCGTTTTTCCCATTTTGGAAAGGAAAATATTACAATTTCAAAATAAAAAAAAAAACCCCTTCGTTTACTAGGTATTTAAAAAATGGGAACGGGGGCCTATGAGGAAAAAAAAACGGGGAAAAAAAAAAAACCTTAAAAAAATTTTATAAAAAAAAAAGGGCCCAATTCTTTTTAAAAAGGCCCTTGAGGGGAGGGGGGGAACCGGGAAAAAAAAAAACGGATTTTGGGGACCTTTTAAAAAAATTTCCGGGGCCTTTAGTAAAACCCAGAGTGCTGGGGGGGTTGGGGTTCAATTTTGCGATTTCTATTTCTTGGGAAAAAGGAAAGCGAAAATGGGAAAACCCCCTCGTTTTCGTTTGCCCCAAAATTAAAAACCAAAAATTCCCCCCCCCAAAAATTAATTTCCAAAAAAAATTTAAAAAGTTTTTTTTCATGAAAAAAAGGTTTTTAACACTAAACATGGGGGCCCCAAAAGGGGGGGGGAAAAACCCAAAAAAAATTTGGGAAAATTTCTAATTTTTTTTTTTGAAAATTTTTGGATTTTAAAAAAAAAGAAATCATTTTAGTTTCAAAAAAAATGTATATTAAATGTGCATTTTTTAAAAATTAAATTTTTTTTTCCGTTTGGGGGTTTGGGGCATTTTTTTGGGGATTTTTTTTTTTAACCTCGAAAAAAATTTTCAGAAATTTTCTGGGACAAAAATTAAAAAAACCTTTCCCCCCCAAAAAAAAGTTTTTTTAAATTTTTTTTTTGGGCGGGGAATTTCCTATTTTAAAAATTTTTCTCAAAAAAAAGGTTTGCAAATTTCGTCCTACCCAAAAATGAATTTAAAAAAAAAAACATGTAAAAATTTGGGGAATTTCCCAAAGGTTTTTTTGGGAAATTTTTTTTTTTTTTGGAAAAAAATAAAAAAAAAAAAAAACTTTTAAATTTTTTTAAAAAAATTTCTAGATTTTTTGGGTTTCTTTTTTTTGGGGGTTTGCGGGGGGCCCCGGGAAAAAAAAAGCTTTTTTGGGAAAAGGGGACTTCCCCTTTGGGGGGGTTTCCAAATTTTTTAAAAAATCATAAAAAAAACCTGCCCCTTTTAGAGGGAACAAAGGTTTATTTTTTGGAGGGGGGGAGAAAATTTTGTGGGGGGGTTTTTCCGTGGGGGGCCCAAAGGGGGGACTCAACCCCAAAATTTTTTTTTAAAAAAAAAAAATTTAAAGAAAGGGGGATTGCCCGTCCGAGGGAGTTTTTTAAACCCCGTGCCCCCCCCGGGGAAAAAAAAATTGAAAAAAAAAAAAAAATTCACCTGTTTCCCCAAAAACTTTGGGGTTTTTTTCGGGTTTTTAATTTTTTCACAAAAAAAAAATGTTGTGAAAATTTAAAAAAAAAAACTCGGTACCCTCATCAAAAGAAAATTTTAAATAATAAAAAGGGCCCCCCAGGGATATTTGAAAAATTACAAAAAAACCTATGAAGTGGGCCTGGGAATTGAAAATCGGGGGAGTAATTTTTTTTTTCAATCGCCCCCCCCAAACATTAAATTTTCGGGGGCCGGAAAGGGGAAAAAAATTTTTGAGTTATTTAAAAAAAAGGTTCTCTTTTGGGTAAAAAAAAAAGGGGCCGAAAAAATTGCCTCGGTATTTTTTAATTTTTGCTTTCCAAGATTCACGGGGTTTTTTTGGGAAAAATTTAAAAGTTTTTTTGTTTGGGAAAATTAACTGTTTTTTTAAAGGATTGGTTTGATGGTTTTTTGGAAACCCTGTCATGAAGGGGAAGCTGGGGGTTTTTGTAGTTTTACATGTATTTTTTTGGGGCCCGGGGGCATCCGGGGAGAAAAACCCCAAAAAAATTTATTTCCCAAATTTTAATAAAAAAAAGCAAAAAAAATTTTTCCCATAAAATGGTGGGGGA
>JAMZAV010016510.1:0-10025 GCA_024449915.1 Sweltsa coloradensis | reverse complement strand
AGATTAACAAAGGAGGACAACTAAATAAATCTAATTACATAGATGCAGACACAACAATGAACTACATTTAAGAAAATATTTGAGGAAGTAATATTACAACAATGCATTAAAACTCAACAAATTTGGAAACAAATAAAAAGGATATTAAATGCAATTTATGAATGAATTAAATATAAAAGAGGGTGGGGAATGAAAAGAAAAGATAGAGAAAAGAAAAAAAGGAAAGGAAAAAAACATTAAAAAAGATTTAACTGATTTATTAAACGATCCCACTCAAACGAATGTGAGGTTTACCAAAAATCAGGAACAGCAAATCAAGGAGTAAACAATCTTTCGCGGATGAAACCACCAAACGCGAATCTTCATTCTTGTGTTCAATCTTCTTTTGGAGAAACGCATGGGGTTGTGAGCTGGAATATAAATTTTTGATTGCGATCGTGCATCATGGTCACGAATAGTGGAGTTTAATTTGAAGAGGTGAGGGTTTGATTTGACAAAGATTGCTGCAAGTTGTATCAAAGTACTTGCTAGGGTCAATATTTTTTGGGAAGGAAAGATATTTCGACACGAGGTACACCAAGAGGCTCCTACTATTATTCGAATGGCACGTTCTTGTAACAAAATTCTTATAGCTTGTGGCGAGTTTCCCCAGAAAATAAGTCCATATGACAGCTGGGAGGTTGTGGTTCAAGGACCCACGGAATAAACACGGCATAGGGGCGGGGTTCCAAGTGCTGCCGGGGTTTGTCTCGCGTCCGGGGCTCCAAGTGCTGCCGGGGTTTGTCTTACGTCCGGGGCTCCAAGTACTCGCGAGTGAGGAGCTCCAGGCAACACATCGTGGAGTGAAGGCCTCTGAGGATGGGAGATGCGACTTTCCCGAAACGTCAGGAGAGGAGGGGTAAGTCAGTGCCCTCTTCTTTAATAAATTATTTGCGGCGAAAAGCCCCAGTAAAAAACAATATGTTTATATATATATATATATATATATATATATATATATATATATATATATATATATATATATGTTTGATCTTAAGTTTTCGCGGACGTATTGTATGTTGTAATTGTCTTCCGGGACATTCCGCCGCTTGTTTGAGTTTGCTGCTACAGACCTTTGTCTGTCGCCTGGCACTCGACGTTTCGCCAGAATCACATCTGGCATGATCACGAGTCACTCACTGTACGTCTTCCTTCTTCAAGAACACGCACTCGACTGACAGTCTCCAACCCAACTGCGCGCGTCCTCGATCGAGTTTGCATGCCTCCTATTGTGGTGGAAATAGGTGCGGGCGAAATAGGTGCGAGCAACACAGTACAAATCTCTGCATTTCCAATACAACCTCGCCGCCCCGCACCTATTTCCACCACAATAGGAGGCATGCAAACTCGATCGAGGACGCGCGCAGTTGGGGTTGGGAACGTCAGTCGAGTGCGTGTTTAAGAAGGAAGACGTACAGTGATGACTCGTGATCATGCCAGATGTGATTTGGCGAAACGTCGAGGCCAGGCGACAGACAAAGGTCTGTAGCAGAAAAACCAAAACAAGCGGGGAATTCCCGGAAGACAATTACAACAAATATAATATAAAAATATTTTAAGTTTTAAATTTTCGCGGACATAAGTAATGTAATTATTCACCTTTTTTTCGGGTTTTGCCCCAACGATAAAACGAGGGGTAGTTCACTTAACCCCCCTCACCGACGTTTCGAGAGAATAACTCTCCCATAAACCAGGGCACCACCACGAGCGTTTTTCCCGTTCGGCACCCGTACGACTGACTGAATTTGGGTCTCTGCATATGTTGCCGCGCATCCGCGTGTTGTCATCCCCCAGTGGGGGAATCGAAGCCTGAAGCATTTGAGCCCTCCCATCTTTTGTATAGGGCCTCGAATCTCGGGGGCAGTGCCCTCCATGTCTTTTTTAATTATTTTTTTTTCCCCAATTTGTTTTTAAAAAAATGCTATTTTATTCCCGACCCGTCTTGATGCACGGGGGACTTTTTGAATTTGGAGTTATGATGTAGCACGGTAGCCAGTGGCTGGTAGCCGTTGACCCACCCCGTTTTTTTAAATTATGGGTCGTTTTCTATTTCAATAGTTCTCTTATATTCTAAGGGGTAGTTTTGATTGGGGCCCAAGTTCTAAAACCCCCCCCAAAATAAATTTTTGTCCCCCGGGTTTCAAACATGTTGACCCAAGGCTGAATTTTCTTTATTTTTTTTAACAGCGGCCGGGTTCGTCCCCCCTCCCCCGTATGCGGGGTTTTTTGGCCCAATATACGTTTTGACAGTCCCTGCAGGAAAACTTCATACCACCCAGTTTTAAAGGGGGGATATAGTTTTGGGCATT
Organism: Sweltsa coloradensis; assembly: GCA_024449915.1. Classification (NCBI taxonomy): domain Eukaryota; kingdom Metazoa; phylum Arthropoda; class Insecta; order Plecoptera; family Chloroperlidae; genus Sweltsa; species Sweltsa coloradensis. The sequence goes on along the minus strand of JAMZAV010016510.1, from coordinate 7,677 downwards.
TAAGCAGGCTCTTTTTTCTGTGGACGGAAAATGTTTTTATATTTTTTTTTCTAAGTAATTTTCCTACTTTACAGAAACCCCCCCTTCATATAGGGTAGGGGTCCCAATTTGCCATTCTTTTCCCTGCTTTTTTGTTATTCGGCTTCAAAAAATTAGAAATATACTTTAAGAATAACCTTTCGACAGTAGAAGGTTTTGTTTACCCTCTCTTCTTTTATATGCCCCTCATCGCAATTTAAGTGCCCGGAACATAAAGAATTAACCATGTTTTATGTTGAGGGGGGGTGGTGAGGGGAAAAGCCGCGTTTAGAATGTTAGTGTTCGTCGGTTTGCGAAATTTAGTCACACGGGTATATATATACCTTAGAGAACACGGGGAGAAGAGAGATGGGTTGATTTCTGCGCCTGCTTTTTGTCGCCCCCTTTTGTGAACAGGTTCACGAGTGCGTTTTCCAGGGGTCGGGTACACTCCTACTTTTAGAGCAATTTAAGGTAAACGAGAGGGGACGCGAGTTTACTGCAAAGCCTTTTATTATGGAGACAGGGATTTATACGTACCGGGAGATTGCCCGTTTAAGATGCGTGCTTTTCCCGATGACGTCATGGGCCGTTTTTTGAATCCACTAACGAGTCTGAGTGAAGCTTTTTGAAGAGGAGGTAGAGTTGTTTTCTCACATCGCGGTTTAAAAATGATTTAAAATATTTTGGAAAATATTTCACAGTAACTTTGTATCGTTTGCAGTTTTCGCCCTCAGATGTGATTCGTGGGGAAGGCCCTTTAATTGGGTTTTTTTTTCTAAAAAATTCCTCTTGAAAAACTAATGATACTTGTGAAAGATATTTAAATAATCAATCAGAAAAAGAACCCCTAAAAAAAAATTTTTAAAATTTTAATTTATTTAGCAACTTTTTAGCAGTGACAGAATTATTATTTCATTTCCAGGATGTCCCGGGTGGGGAAAAGTAGCATCATTATTTATGTTTTGTTGAATGTTTAAAAATTTCCCGTGTCAACAGTGGCTTTTGTTTCCAAAACCTTTTCGGGGGTAAAATATGCTTTTATGTGCATGTATTCTCCTATCTTTTTATAGTGTCGAACCAGTTTTAGTTTCCTTAAAATCCCTGCTTAATCAAGGCTTTCTTACTCATTAAATTCAATTCACTGGTTTCCGGGTTGTGAAGTGTGTTCAAAAAATAATGGGGGCCCTCAAACCATTTTTTTTTTAAATTGGTTTGGGTCCAAATACCAATCAGTTTTGGGGGCAATTTCAAAATTTTTTTTTCTTTTGGATTTTGGCAAGCTGTTTTGAACTAATCGTCACTTTTTGTTTGGGCATTTTTCCGATTTTTAAGAGTGTCTTCAGGAATAGTATCTGATGAGTGGGCAGAGCTTGTTTCAAGTTCTTCAATAGGTGCAGAGCATCAGCAAACATGTACAGTTTCTGGTCCTCGTTGACTGGATGAACTATATCGAACTCTTTCTTTCTCTCAGCCTCGGACATTGTAGCCAGCTTCATGAATGGCAGCAACTGCTTCTGTAACTAAACTGGCTAAAGCATTGTCGTCGTGTTTCTTGTTGAGCAAGTGGTGCCCAATTACCTGCTTCCGATTGCTGCTTAGCCCCCTTGTCATCACCACTACCACAAGTAACTGAGATGCTTCATCTGTCATTTTACTGTTGTTGCCTATAGTGCAGCTGCCAACGTATTTAAGCATGCCTGGCATTAGCTCTAGTCCTTTTGATATTTCCATTTCGTCAATCATCATGATGCATTCTTTTTCGTATAACTGAGATTTGACTGTACATAGAATGTTGTGTATGTGTTGTCTAATACATATGAACCAGTTCGTCTGGGAAGCAGGGGTGGGGGGGCACTGATAACTTTACTGTTGTGTGCCCTAAAACCCCAATAACTAACTAACTATTCTAGCCCATGCCAAAGAGTTCATGTTTTTGTCGACATCATGTCCCACAGACAAGGCTAGTTCTTGACACGGATTTGTGGGTAAAACTCGAAAGCGACGAGCGAAAAATTTCAACCAGGTCTAGTCTGGCTCACCTCGAGTCTGACCAAATCGCAACCGCCACTGTACCGGCAACACAGTTCTCTGATTGGCTGTGCTTGTCGCGTCGCATCAAAAGCGAGTCAGTTAACGTTTAATAAAATAAAAATAAAATAAATATAAATACCAGTGGGCTTAAAACATCCCAGATGACCACGCCCCATGACCACGACCACACCACCAATATAAGAAACTGAACTTTTTGAGACTCGAAATGCAAATGTTAGAGATTGCATACTGTCACCAGATGCCAAATACCTTTAAACTAAGATAATTATTTAAAAAAAATTATATGCTAACTACAAGTAATATTTGGGTGTATTATTAAAGAATATTGGGACGAACTAGTAAAGGATGGGTGTTTATGCAACACTTGCACTGCCTTGTTGTTCACAGCCATCCTGGTACTATTTGTGCACTTTAACCAAATACCGTAATATAACACTACGTTTAATACAGGAAAGAGGGCTGTAAAACGGGAGACAACTAACAACAGCGATCCTGGCGGCATTGGAGTTACATTACCACGGCCATCTGGACGCCAAAACAATTAAAATACATTAAAGAAGGCGTTAAATCGGGAGACAAGTGACTGCTTTGCTCTAAACAAAACATAAACATGTCATTATTATATTATTATCTTGACCAATCTTGACAGACATGCTCAAAGGTACTCGTATTATCACTAGTCTACGTATTTGTATTGATTGTTCTTGTGTATTTAATATTTTTGTATTGGTTACTAAGAACTAGACATCAATACATGTTTTTAAATGTGTATACAAAGTATTACTAATCTAGTTCCTGGCACACTTTAATATTAGTAATAGGCCTAACCCTAAAATGAATAAAGGATGATCATAATATTTGTTTTCACCATAGCTACACTTGCAATAAAGATGCAATATAATATGTTAATCTTATTTTTGTTGCTATGCACTGAAGCATAAAATTAAAAGGAATGACAACCCCTCCCCATGCCTTACTATACGGTTTTAATGCTTGTAGTGGCAGTATACATGATATGCACACCAAGTTGTGTGTCTATCCACGCGACCGTCTGAGTGGTGCGAAGAATGGCATATCATGCAAAATAATAAGCTTCGCGAAATAAAAGGCGATGTAACACCTTGCGCTCTTCTCGACGCGAAGAGGTTGTTCTGACCCGTCTACTCATTGGACACACACATCTCACTCAAGGATACCTTTTAAAAGGTGAAGATTTTAACTGTTAAGCACATTTTAGTAGAATGTCCTCAACACATGGACGAGAGGAATGATTTTAAACTAAAACCTATTTTAAAAGAAATTTTATCTGATGAATCTGAGAACATAACCAATGTTTTTAAATACCTGAAATCAACACAGCTGTACAATAGGATTTAAAAATAACATGCCATTATATAAGAGAATACGGGCACTGATAACCTTAGTGTTGTGTGCCCTTAAACCCTAATAACTAACTAATATCTAAAACGTCGGTGTTTTCTTCAATGTTGCTATCATATGGTTGATTTATTACATTAGCAACTGTTTTGCGGCTGACTTCATCGCGGCTTGATGAGATACCGGACTCTTGGTTGGACATCAACTTCTCGATGTGTGTTTTTTAAGAACCAGAATGTATAGATCACTAGAATCACTAGGCCACGTAGTTTTCTCAACTACGCTGTCATTTGCATACACCCATTCATGGTCTACTAGTACGAGGGCTGTGTAGTGGCCTGACTCGAGGTCCCCGCCCCCGCGATGAAAGATTGCCGCGCTTGCCATTGTTGTTTGAGGGACATCTTCAAAGACAGGTCTCTTCCTTTGAAGGATATTGTCGTAGGCCATCAATTGAACTACAATCAAGTCGGAACCATTAGTTAACTCTGGGTCGTCGTCGGGGAACATTCCCCTTCCCTTTGACTACCTCCCTGACGGCAACGACAATGACAACACGGATGGATGATGTCACAGACGGAGACGACCACGACGTGGGGGAACCCCTGCCCTCCCCATTTGCTTGTGGCTGGTTCTGACCAGCACAGGCCTGTCCACCCCTTGTCCCCCTGCGTCACCCCTTACGTCCCTCCCTTCGTCTCGATTAGCCAAGTTGCATAAATATGAGACGTTAAGCAATATCCAATCCAATCCTTACGTCCCTCCCTTCGTCTCGATTTGCCAAGTTGCAAAAATATGAGACGTTAGGCAATATCCAATCAATATTCCACCGCCACCTTTGGTCGTCGTCGGGGAACCCCTTCCCTTTGACTACCTCCCCGACGGCGACGACAAAGACAACACGGACGGATGATGACACAGACGGAGACGACCACGACGTGGGGGAACCCCTGCCTTCCCCATATGCTTGTGGCTGGTTCTGAACAGCACAGGCCTGTCCACCCCTTGTCCCCCCGCGTCATCCCTTACGTCCCTCCCTTCGTCTCGATTAGCCAAGTTGCATAAATATGAGACGTTAGGCAATATCCAATCAATATTCCACCGCCACCTTGATAGATGTTCTTTGTCTGTAACTTCCCTTTCCGGTTTTATCTTCCTCTTTCATAGCTTGTTTCCATCCGCGACGCAAAGGAACTCAAATACTATCTGGCGAATAAAAAGAAAAGCTTCAAATTTTAGTTGCCGAAGATTCGTCAATCAGCACTGTAGCTAGAAAAATTGAGAAGTCCAGGGCCTTCTGGATTACCACCTTTTTTAACACAACACATCCAAGAGGCAGTGCAACACATACACATACTGAATGATGTAGCTTAGCCAAAGTGCATAAATATGAGACGTTAAGCAATATCTAATCAAACCTTTCCCCAGGGTCTGCTTCTCTTCTCTGCTTGCAGGCTAGACGAGGTGGTGTGATCTTAATAAACAAGATTGTAACACAACAACGTTATACTTGAAAATACCACTGCAAAACTTTAAAAAGAGTGTTGTCGATGCGGGGTCGGCAAACTGCTCCAGGAAGTACTCTGCATCAGCATTTGTTGATTCATATTGTTCTATGGAATCCATCGGTGTAACAGTGTACTTGTCCAAGTACATAACTGACCGGAACCATGAATTCTCTTGGGTAATTAATCATTGTATGTGACGGACTTAAGGCGTTTCTGAATCTAAGCCCTTTTTATTGTATATTTTTTAAGAAAATAGAAGAAAATTGTATTTAAACATAGTCTTTTAATGTAAGTTAAATTAAGAAAGTTAAATTCAAAGAACAACAACAACACATGCCAGTTGGCATGTTCTAACATGTCAACTTTAGTAGGCTAAGATTGTTTATAGTGGTATGTAGAGCTTAATGGCTAGTCTTCTTCATCCAAATTCTCTACAGAATCTTTGTCTAGCGTAGACCAAGTAAACAAATCATTGTAGAAGTACATATACTCCTAAGATATGTATTGCGTAAGTTTTTTTTATGTCCTGCATTTTTTTAACATTGATTGGCACCTGCCCTTCTACATAAGCCTCTTTATCGGGCAATGCTTACTCCGCAAAGTTAGTGTTTTTCAGCAGGAATGTATTGGGTATCATTCCATCAATGGTTGCATATGTGCACAATACACCAGTTTTTTTTATAATCATACACAAATTGCGTATAATTTGAAATTTGGAGGTATACCTTTGTTTCAAGTGAAATGCACATCTTTTTGTAGAATTTTGGCCACCATTCCTTAAAATTTGTTATGGTGGAAGTATCTACTACTTGCACTGCAAATTTATGTGGTGTAGAGGTCGAACTGAAAATACTTTCAACATATTCCATTGGAACATAAACTCTGTCGCACTTTTTTATAACACGTTTGATCACTCCGAAGTCCCTATCGCAGGGAAGGAATGAGTGGCCTCGTACAGGGAAATAGTGATTTATTGTTTTGAACTTTTTGAGGCTAGTTAGTGTCAACAAAGTACGAATCATGGTGTGATTTTTGTTTTGACCAGCACATCCATCAGAAAACAGATGGATATGCCGGACTTCGGGTGGTATCTCATTTTGAATGTAGTCGAGTATGAACGAACATACTTCATTTGGCCCTTTCTTACCTTCACCATCATGGTACACATAGAATTTACACGTATTTGTTTTCAAAACAATGAATACAAAATACATTCACCCACAGTTGACGAAGGTAGAAGACTTCCTGAACAGGGATGTGATTGGATATTGCTTTACGTCTCATATTATGCAACTTGGCTAATCGAGACGAAGGGAGGGACGTAAGGGATGACGCGGGGGGACAAGATGTGGACAGGCCTGTGCTGTGTAACATAACCAATTTTTAGGCCTACTTTAAATAATTATTCAATAACAAATTTATAAGAAAACATTTATTAAACTCTTCAATGTTCAGTCAAACAATCAATATTAACCAACTACAACAACAACAACAGTGAATTCTTTAGTGTCAAAACAACTGCGAACAATTACGTATCAAAACACCAATTCAAATATTTACGCGTATTTCAACCCGAGTGTTCTTCAGCTTGTAAACCGAACAGTGCTGCATTCTAACATATCGCCACAGAACCAAATTATCGACCGAACAGTTAGCGACGAGTATTGACCATTGCATGGACCATTGACATTTCAACCAATATAACAAGTGCTGCGATCTATCGTATTAGTTTCACCAACCACCGATAGAGTGCATTGTCGACCAACTACAGTCCTGATAATGGTATATGAAGCATGACACTGCAAAAATAAAGACAAAGAACTATTTCGTCATAGTATCAGTTTATGGCGAAATTTCAGGATAGATAGATAAATTTCAGACATCTTTGGGACCAGGCACACAAATTCTAAAAATAGACATGCTGTCACGCCTCAGCTAGCAAGAAGCTTCTAGAACAATCGGAGCAGACGCCACAGAATCCATCTAGCCATACACGAGCACAGATGTGCTGAGACGAACGGGAGGGGACGCCATCCGAGAAGACCCAAGACGCCGACAATTACTTAATTAACACATACAATTACCTTCTAAGGAACTTTCACGATTGAGGCAAGACTTGGGACTCGCGGGCGTGCTTCCCACCTGGATTTTGGGGACACGATTTTTGGACTTCTACACCTGGGATTTGGTCTAGGGGACCTAGGCTAGGCCTATAACTCCACTTCAGACAAGCTACAGGTCTACAAAGCACGTAAGCCTAAGGGCGGATATTGGTACGTAATAACGTTTTAACTGAACTATTAATATAATAACGAAAGCCTAAGGGCTATTGGACATTATCAACTGAACTTTTGAAAGAGGAACGGAGGCTTTCATGCCATTTTTTATAGGCCCAAAGGACCTGGTAAAAACATTTAGAACTGAACTTTAAGCGAGGCTTTCATGCCATTTTTATAGGCCCAAAGGACCTGGTAAAAACATTTAGAACTGAACTTTAAGCGAGGCTTTCATGCCATTATTATAGGCCCAAAGGACCTGATATTAACCTGTATTTCATTGTATAACTTGTTCACTGTATTTCACTGTATAATTTGTAACCTATATTCCATTGCATAATTTGTAGGCCTAATTTCACATATCACTAAAAGTGACATTTGATTTCCTTGTAGGCTAAGCCTACCTACTTTTAACTTATTAATTGTCTGATTTTTGAGACACA
>JAMZAV010016507.1:0-10839 GCA_024449915.1 Sweltsa coloradensis | reverse complement strand
GGGTCCTACCCTAGGCCCAAAAGGGGATTGGATCAAAAAGGTTTAGGAGTAGGTAGAGGCCTGGCCTACTATTATAACTACATTTCCCCGGCCCTAATAAAAAATGTAAAGGCCCTTTTTTGTAACACAACGGTGTAAAGGAAAAGGCAGTAGGCCTAGGCCCTTAGCTAGGCCTAGGCCTAGGCCTAGGCTAGGGCCTAGGCTACTCTAGCTAGACCTGGTCATACTGCAAAATATTCTGCCAATAAGCCGGTCGACGCCGAGTCTATAGGACTAGGCCTATTATTATTACTAGGGAAACGCCAAAGTCGTTGTTAAACGAGTGAGTGAGTGAGCCAAGTGTTGAGTACCCGGGAACATCCCCTTTCCTCCCCTATACCTAAGGATCTAGCCCAGTATGAGGAATGATACCGGGTACTCAACACATGGCTCACTCACTCGTTTAACAACTACTTAGGCGTTTCCCTAGTTATATAAATTGAACATTTGAAATGCGAATCGTATTCAAAACGTATTAGCGTGAAACATTAACAAATTTCCAAGATAAAACAAAATCACCTAAGTTTTATTTCCCATTTAACACCCCTCCAAAATATAATGTGGGTGTAAAAATATAAAAAAGTTCGAGCTAACGGGTATCGAACCCCAACCCTCCGTGCGGTAGACTTAATGATTACCAATAGGTCATGCAAGCCACGTAGATATTGTCCCGCTAGCTGCTACTAAACAAATGCTATCGATATTTAAAAAATCACATTTTTATTTATTGTAAGATTAAATCGCAATGGATCTAGCTGATTTTGTTAGCAGTTCTCAGTAAACTCGTACTGGATGTCTGTTTAAAATTTCAGCCCAATCTGTTCAGCGGTTCGGCTGATTTTCGACGTACAGACAGACAGAATCACAGAATGAGATCCGTTCGAGTTTGAATGGAGACACTCGGTCGCTCCGCTCCTCGTTTTAATTATTACTAGGGAAACGCCAAAGTCGTTGTTAAACGAGTTAGCCAAGTGTTTTGACTTCCAAAACCGGACCGTCTGGTCACCTTACAGGAACTCACTCTGCTTGCCACAATAATTATTTAAATTGAACATTCAAAATGCGAATCGTATTCAAAACGTATTAGCGTGAAACACTAACAAATTTCGAAGGTAAAACAAAATCACCTAATTTTTTTCCCCCATTTAACACCCCTCAAAAATAATATGTGGGTGTTAAAATATAAAAAAGTTAGAACTGGTGGGTATCGAACCCCATCCATGCGGTAGGCTAAATGGTTACCACTAGGCCATGCAGGCCACGTCAATCTCGTCCCGCTAACTGCTACGAAACAAATGCCATTGATATTATTAAAAATCCCATTTTTATTTATTGTAGGCTTAAATTACAATGGATCAAGCTGATTTTGTTAAAAGTTCTCAGTAGCCTAAACGTGTACCGGATGTCTGTTTAAAATTTCAGCGCAATCTGTTCAGCGGTTCGGCTGATTTTCGACGTACAGACAGACAGAATCACAGAATGAGAGCCGTTTGAGTTGAATGGAGACACTCAGTCGCGCCGCTCCCTCGTTTAATTATTGTTATTATTATTATTATTATTATTATTATTATTATTATTATTATTATTATTATCTTATTGGATGTATTTCATACAAACTCGGTCAAAACTGGAGCTAACATGTTGTACGGACTTACGTCAAGTACTTCCATGTGTAGGCCTATCTATATTACATACCTACATTATTACTTTGTCTTAACTCTAACTAAAATAAGTCATTTATAATATAGTTTGTAGATGATGTTTTCTTTCTGCTGTGTACGGTCGTGGCCGATTTCTCGTCGCCATCCTAGCATTTGCTCTTCGGACTATGGGAAACCACGAAAACCATGTAGGATGGAAGCTGTCTCGGAATCTCGAAGTATCATTCTTAGTTTAGAAATTTACGAACTATCCTACACGTGTTGAGTATTACTGCCTTTTGAGTCTCGATGTAAACATTGGGTGGAAGATCTAGTTGTTTAATGCTTTCATGTAGCTTCTTCGGTATGATGCCATTAGCCGATATCACGTATGGGATTGTATTTAGGCCTACCTTTTTCTGTTTCCACATCTTCTTGATCTCAATTGCAAGTTCACTATACTTGTCAATTTTTTTCTTCCATGTAGTCTCGACGTTATGGCACATTGGGACAGCAACGTTAATAAGGGTAGTTTCTTGTTTCTTCTTGTCAATTATAATTATATCCGGTCTGTTGTGATGTATAGTTTGGTCTGTTATAACTGTGCGGTCGTAATATAATTTGAAATCTTTGCTATCTAGTACTCCTCGGTTTGTATTTGTAGTAAGGTGTGTGTGTATCAATGAGGTTGTAACTTGATTGCTAGTTTTTGGTGAATAATGTTAGCTACTTGGTTATGTCTGTAGAGGTAACCCGTTTGACATAGTGACTGGCACCCGGATATGATGTGTTCGATTGTTTCACCCCTTACACTACATTTTCTACATTGATCATTTACTGTCGCATCTTGTATAATGTATTTTTTATAATTTTTCATTGCAATCACTCTGTCTTGAATAGCCAACATAAAACCTTCTGTTTCTCCAAATAGTTCCCCGTTGTTTAACCACCTATTTGATGCTTTAATATCTACGTGACCTTTATGTAGTTTATCAATGTCTCTTGTGTAGGGTCTTTTCTGAGAGACGTAACTCTTTTGAAGCGTCAGTTATGAGTTTCCCTTGTAGATTGACATTTTCGTTTGCTAGATTGAGTGGTCGAGTTAATGATTTGTCAGCTAGCACCACAGCCCTATGCAGTGTTGATTGGTTGCTCTTTGTAAAAAAATATTTTCTTAAAATGTCTAGTTGTTTATAATATAAGTTGTTCAGATCAATTAGTCCTCGTCCTCCTTGTTCTCTTGGAAGTGTCAATCTCTCTATTGCTGATTTAGGATGATGCATTCTGTGTTTAGTAAGTGTAGTACGAGTTAATATTTCCAGCGCGTGGATGTCTGTCTGCGTCCATTTAATGATTCCGAATAAATATGTCAGTACTGGTATAGCATATGTATTTATTGCTGTGATCTTGCTTTTACCGTTTAGTTGCGTCTTGAGGATAGATTTTAGTCGCTTCTTGTATGTATCTATCAATTTTTCTTTCATTACTTTATGTTCAATTCTGGCAGCTTGTGAGAATCCTAAATATTTGTATACTTTGTTATCATCCATTACTCCAATCCTATTTCCATCATCTAGCTGGAACTCTTCTGCCTGCGTAACCTTACCCTTTTCGATATGTAGCGTCTTACACTTGTCTACTCCAAACTCCATGCAGATATCTTGACTAAATTCAAATGTAGTATTGATTAAACTGTTTAGTTGAACAAAATTTGATGCATATATAACTTTAGATCATCCATGAAGAATAGGTGAGAAATTGTGTGACATACCATATTATTGTCCTTAATTTTAAATCCGTATGTTGATTCGTTAGGCATATGCGACAGTGGGTTTAATGACAGACAAAACCATAATGCGCTAAATGAGTCACCTTGGAAAATGCCACGTTTAATTTGGATTGGATCTGTAGTTATCTGCTGGTTTTTCATATTTAGTTTTAGTGTTTTTTCTCCATGTCTTCATTACTGTCTTCAAAAAGTTTACAATTACTGGGTTGATTTTATATATTTGTAAAATCTGAATAAGCCATGTGTGTGGTGTTGAGTCATAAGCTTTCTTGTAGTCAATGTAGTTTACGTGAATATTCCTTTTCTTATTGTGTGCCTGGTTAATTATACAGTAGAGTCGATAATGAGTTGTTCTTTACATCCCTGCGAGTTCTTACAGCATCCTTTTTGTTCCTCGGCCATGATATTGTATTCTTCGCAATGCTTATATATTTTATATATGGGTCATTCTCAAACGAAATGACCATATTGAAAAAAAATGCTTGCAAGAAAAAATTATAACATAAATTGGATGCCTCCTTTAACAATACATTATCCAATAATTTGTTCTTACAGCCCTAAAAGGGTTTATCTAAAAAAAAAAAATTTTTTTTTACATACAAGCATTTTCATCAACCCAAGTGTACGAAAATGTCATGACTGTTACCGGACATAAAAGTGACAATTGATGTAAGAAGTTATTTATTAAATCTATATTCATGTGCACAATAGTTTTATTTTACATTATCACACAAAAACTAATACATTCAATAAATATACATTTTATTTTAATCACTTTTTATAATACCAAAATGTCAAAAATGTTACTCAAATTTCAAAACCTGGTAATTAACTTACTAATAATGGACAATGGCAAATCAAATTTTATCAAGATCATTGTTAGCAATGAAGTATTAATATTATAAATAAGATTAAAAATGTGATTCAGTTATTTTAAACTTTAAATAAGACTTAATTTAATAATTTGCTCGGGTAACGGTGTTGACAAAAAGTAACAGTCTTGACAAAAAAGTTACTTTCTAACAGTAATAATTTTTTTCTAAGATCATGTTGCTTGTTAGTGTACAAGTCAGTCAACCTAAAGATAAAATCCATCTAATCCAACAAGTTTGTGTTGAGTTTAAAGTAAAGAGACACTACGGGTAACGGTCTTGACAAAAAGTAACATTCTTGACAAGTAAAAGTCTTGAAAAGTGTTTTGTTACTTTTGAGTATGGCAATGAATTAAACCTCTCCCTTCAAAACACATCTACAGTTGCGGGAAATTAATGCAGTAACCCACGATGCCCTTGGTAATTTTTACTTTTTGAAAAAAACATCCTGACAAGTAACTGCTGACTTTAAATTTTCTTTAATTTTTAGTTTTAACAATCCCTTTTAAAAAAAAGTGGGGTTATTTTGTATGAGCTGGAACTTGTTTGAACTTAACTCTTTGTTAAATAAAATTTAAATCAAATTAAATTTTTTTATTTGGTAACATTCATGACATTAAATTTAAAAATACTCCCCTTTAAAAATGTTTATTTTTTAAATTTTAAAGAGTTTTTTCATGTCAAAAAAACCAAAATTCCCTGATGCCTGTGGGGCTGTTCTTCTTTTTTCTTCTTTTAATTGATCCACTGCCCTTTTTGAAAAAATATTTAAATCTTTTTCAATGGGAAAAGTCCAATTTTTATGACATTAGGGCAAAAAAATTTTCCTGTTTTTTTGTTTTTTTTTTGTCATTTTTCTTTTTTTTTTTTTTTTATTTCCCTAGAGATAAATAAATTTTAGTCTTAAAGTCAAAACATTTTAAACAAAAAACACTTCTGGTTTTTGCGTTATGATGAAGTTCGGGTTTTTAAAAAGAGATATTTCCTGGGCAACATCAGTTTTTTAGGCCGACATAGGCGTCGCTAAAACCTGGCGCAGTACATACAGGGTTGGCTTAATTAATCTACAAAGGCGCTGGGGCGCTAGGTTCAAACCTTAAAACTCTTAATACTAACCATCGTATTACATCCCCCTTTTCCTTTTAAAAATATTATACAAATACACAGTAGGATAAAAGTTTTAAAAATGTTAATGTCCCGTACCCTTATGACAATTAAAACAAGTAAAAATTTAAAATATCTTTTAAGCTATAGATAAAAGAAACAGGAAAAAACATTATAGCGAGGTTACAAAATAAATAAGTAATTTTTCAACCGATTAGTATGTATAACAAAGTCAACAAAACCCCCTAAACTAAAGCTACAGGTCTAATTTCTTGGGGGGTCGAGGGCTTGCCACCCCGGGTGGCTGAGGTCTGCTTCTGGACACAGTGCTGGAGAAGTCTCCCGGACCTGTTTAGGCGATGCGTCCTTGGGGAGGGCCCGGGGGAGGTCATTTTTCCAGGTAGGACTGTTGGGTCGCCCTTTCCCAGGTGGGACTGGTGACAGCGCGTTTGGTATGGAACATGGGATAGGATTATGGTTTCCCTTTTCTGCGGGAAATTTTGTGTATTACTTCCTGGGGTGGAGCCGGAATCACGTGGGCCCCCGTTTTCTGCGGAGTATACCCGGGGGGGTTTCCCTTGCAGAGATCGTGGCTCGGGACCAATCCCTACTACACTCCGTAAGCCTTTTTGTTCGAACCCAGACCCGATCCCCAAACCTCTCCCTTGGTAGCTCTCTAGTTGGTGTCTCGGTCGAAGTGCTTTTTTCTGTTGATTTTCATAGCTTCCTCTCTCTTTGCCACTTCTTAGATTGGCCCTTTTGGGGGTTTCAAAGGAAGGGGTGAAGTGGTAGATTTCCCTCAAAATTTTTTTTTTTTTTTTTTTTTCGCCCCATGCATGTAGCGGGGCTATATCGCTTTGGAGAGGGTGTTTCGATAATTGAGTACGCCAATGGATGTCTTCAGACTTTTTAGCTTTCCCCTTCACTGTTTTTCCCGCCGTTTCAGCTAAAACCGTTGCTCGGGGTGCGTGGGGGCCTGCTTTTTCGTGGTTAAAGCCGTAGGTTTTAGAAAACTTGATAAATTTCGTGGCTATTGAACGGGGGGGCCGCCTCTGATCTGACCTTTTTTGGGGTCCCTGTCGGCGAAGATTGATTTTAGACGAGAGATCACAAGAGAACAGAGGTTTTGCCATCAAAACTGGGGAAAAATTTGAAAATAGTCTTCGACTACCAATACTTTCTTCCTTTACTTCGCAGAAGCGACCCCCCCTTTTTCCCCAAGGGGATTCAGGAACGGGGTCGCATCTTTTCCCTTGGCTTGTTTTTTCTAAACCTCGATGCAATTCGAACAGATTTGGACAAGGCTAAACTCTTATTTTATTGGGCCAGTATACCGTTCTTTAGCAGGGGTTGTGTCTTACTTTTCCCATGTGACCTTCGGAGGGGGTAAGAATTGCTTTGCAGGCTTTTTTGGAAAAAAAAAACTACTCGAGGTCCCAGAAAGGATCTCGTCGTGGACTGAAAGGGCCCCCTTGCACCCTCAGAGGTAAGCTTTTTGGGTCACGTTTCTTTTGCGGGCCAGCTCTTGTACGTATTCTTTCACCCTTTTGGATTTCTTCATCCTTCATTTGTGCCGCTTGACTCCTCGAGTCTTTGGTCGGTTTTGGGATTTTTTTGGCGTACTTCTTGACGAACTTCCCGTGTTTTGCGGGAACAAGAGTCCTTCGAGCTTCCCTTCGGGGTTTGAGCAGTAAAGGGGGCATCCGCTTGTTAAAATGCTTCCTGGACAGTTCAATTTGTAAAGGGTTTTTACCGATAAGTCCCCGGAAAAAACCCCCTGCAGTCTCGCCAAAAAAGCTCCTGATGGTTTGGTTCCTAAAATTTGGTACCAGGGGGTTGTGGTCCGTGTGGTAAAAATCCAGCCCATTAACGAACGGTAAACTTTTCACACCCCCACGTTATCGAAAAAAGCCTCTTTTTTTTTGGGCTAAGGGCGCCCGTTTCATCATCGCCCCGTGAAGCATAGCACGGGGTTCCACATCCCTTTTTGCTGTTGCGTAGCACAGCCCCCAACCCTTGATGATGCGTCCGCAAAATTATTTGGCATTTAGGATCAACAGTGCCAAAGGGATTTTTCGTAAGCTGTCCTTTTTTCCCCTCGAAACCCTTTTGTGTAAACCCCGGGGAGTCCAAAAAATTTCATTATTTTTTTTAAAATAACTTCTTAGGGGTTGACTCTCGTCTGCAAGTTTGGGGGCAAAAACTTGGGCCAGCTGGTTGACCATTCCGAAGAATCTTCGCAGCTCCGACACATTGAGGGTTATTAAATTTTCTTTTAGGGCCTGCACCTTGCTTCGCTACTTTTATACCGCCTTTTTGATTCTCTTTTCCCTAGAAACTTGACCTGGTCTCCCCCAAACATGCTTTTTTCCTTTTAGAGTGTGTTGCCTTTTTAAACCTCCTAGACCTTAGTAACCTGGTATCGTGCTCGCTTTCGTCGCGCCAAAACCAAAAAATCGTCCATTTGCCGATGACTCCTTTGAGCCCCCCGGGGTTTGGACACCCCCCCTGCGAAAATGCCTGGGGCACTGCTAAAGCCAAATGTAGCCTGTTGAAGAAAAAAACGGGCCCAAAAGGGGTTATAACTTTTTCAGGGGCAGAATCCTTCGATAAAGGCACCTGCCCGAACCCTGAGCGGCGTCAAGTTTAGAAAATATCTTTGGGCCCCTTTTAGTTGCCTAAACTGTCCACCCATGGCAGTTGGTATGTTCCCTAAAAACACACCGGTTCAGTTGGGTCAATTACACATATACGTAGCTTGCCCGATTTTTTGGGAATTCCCCCCAACCGGGACCCACGGTGTTTGGGGCTTCAATAGGGGATATGACTCCCCTTTTGAACCATTTTTTTCCAAAATCCCTTTTTTCTGACTACGAAGAGGTCCCTGAAGAGGATCTCGCGTGGACTGCAAGGGCCCTTTACCCCCCCAGTATGGTAAAAGGGAATTTGTCGCGGCACCGATAAGGGGTAAGGCTCTGCATTGGTTTCTTTTTTAAAGTGGGGATTCCCTTCAGCTTTTCCAGCCCTTCGAACAGTGATTGTCTACCACGTTTCCGTTTCCCATAGGTTCTATGTCCCTCAGGCCTATGCCATTACCCATGAAAACATACCTGGTCCTGAAATTTCAGGACAACCAGAAGGGTTTTTTCCGGGGGATGCCCCCCCCCCAGACATGAGATTTTGCACCATACCTGATTTTCCAAAATACAGAACCTTCACCTGTCCTAAAAAAAGTTAGAGGACTTTTTCCCGGGCCAAAAAGCAATTTTTCTGCCTTTGTAGCTTTGGGACCGGTATTGAGGAGAGTTTGTTCAAAAACCCATCAGGTAAAGCTCACATCGGCCCAGTGTCGATTTGAACTTAACTGCACATCGTTACTTTAAGCTTGCGAACCAGCATTGCGACACTGCGTTCACCTCCCATGCTGTTTTGGGGCTATCACCGATAGCAGAAAATCTGGCCCCCCCTCCTCTGAAGAACTGAACCTCCCCCACTCTGCAATTTTTTTGGGCGGCTGCCGGCCCCAAGACCTACCTTTTTACATTTATTGCGGTGGCCTTTCCCTTTCAGGAATTTTTTGCAGGGTGGGGCTCTTTTCCACATTGGGGGAAGAATTTTTCCGTGTTTTTGGCCTAGGCCTAGGTTCCCTAATAAGAACTTTTTTCCCCATTTTTATCTTTCTTACCCCATCCACCTTGGGAGGGGCTTCCTGCCTAACAAAAACCCTGTTGTTTTCGGATAGTTTCACTGCCCCCGACCTTTTCTACAGCCCTTTTCTAATGTAAGACCGGAATCCATTTGTAGAATTTTCCCTAACTTACTGTCGAGAATACCAGACCACCCGGTCACGTATCAGGTCTTCTTTAAATTTACCATATTCGAAGTTTGGCCCGGGCATGCAAATCTGTCACAAAACTTTCAAAAAAGGATCTCCACCGTTGGTTTCGTTGATTGAAGCGTGCCCTTCTAGATCACGTTTCCCCTTTTCAAAAAAGGGGGCTCAAACCCCTCTACAAAATTTGGGTAGCATTCATGTCTTCCTAGAAGACCTAAGTACCAGGAGTTTTCAGCCCGTCCCCCCTAGTGTACACCAGTGCGTTCATTGGTCCTGGGGCTTGGTTGTTTTGACCCGAGGTCTTTCTGAACCTTTCAAAAAAGCCTAATCCACCCCGGGCCATTCCTAGGGGACTGAAAAACAAAAACCTAGGGTTTTCCCCATGGGGAAAAAGGGACTAGGGCCCAACCTGGCCTAGTAGGCCTTGACCTACCACGTTTTCAGTATCAGGCATTCGGGTTAGGTTCGCTCCCCTCAAACCTTGCCTAAGCCCAGGGGTTAACCCACAAATCCCTGGGTTTTTTTTCTCATTTTAAACATTAGAAACTTAACTAGACAGTTAAATACCTGGGACCATGCGTTATGATGAATTTTAGGGTTATTTAAAAAGAGATCATTCCATGGGGAACACAGCTTTTTAGGCCCACATAGGCGTCGCTAAAACCCGGGGCCGTACATACATGGGTTGGCTTACATTTATCACAAGGGGCTGGGGCGCTAGGTTCAAACACTTAAAACTACTTAATATAAAACCCTCGTATTACAGTTTTTGGGGGGTAGGGACATGGGGTTTAACACATTTTCAAAACCCCACATTGAAATTTTAAAGGTCAAAAATTTCAAAATAGAAGTCAAAATTCATGGGGCTAATAAAAAAATATAAGTATTCTGAAAAAGTACAACCAAAAATTTTTGAAATCAAAATCTTTATCTAAAAAAAAAAAAAAATTAAGGTGGGGCAGCACAAGGGGCATTTTATTTTAAATGACCCATATATACTTTTTTTGTTTGCATGAAGTCAATTTTATATATAGTTGGGGAGCATGTAATTGGCCGATATTACTTTGGGGGCTGTGTCATTATCTTTTCGGTTTTAGAAAGGTTACTCCCCTTTATAAAGAATTCGGGGATTTCTTTTGGCCCCTAAATCCATTATAAACTCGTGAGACTTTTTTAATTTGTTGTAGTAGTATTTAATTTTTATCCAAAAAATTTTTTAAAATTCATTACCCGGTGCTTTCCACTATGTGAGCACGATTGTGACTTTAATTCATCAACAGTTATCCCTCGAATTCTTCATTAACATTTCTCATCCTAGCTCTTTGTCTTGAAACCTGTGCAACCTGGGTTTTGGGGCTAACCCGGGGGACCCCATATTCCGCCCAAAACTCTTCTTCCCGTCTTAGTTGGTGTTCCATTTCCGATTTTTTCGGTACTAATAGTTTTTGGTAAAACTGTTTTTCCTTTTTTTGAACATTCGGGTTTTTTTCTTTTTTAATGCTTCTCTATATCTTTTTAATCTTTTTTGCAAAAGGGATTACCACTTTTTTTTTAAGTGTA
>JAMZAV010016506.1:0-10242 GCA_024449915.1 Sweltsa coloradensis | reverse complement strand
CACTTTCTCAATTTCTAATTTAATGTAAAGGGGAATAATTCATAGAATATAGACAAATTTCAGACATAAAAATTTTTATTGAAAAAGCCGAATCAAACCCCGCAATCCCTTTCTTCCCCGGAGTCAACGCTTACCCATGGGTACAGCACCTATCTGTTTTTGGGCGAGATGGCTTATGAAAGGGAGCACCCTTGCGGGGTTGCGGAACGAAAATTGCGTGAAACTATTGTGATATTAAAAAAATGGTTTTTTTTGGTCTTATTAAAACAGATATATTTATAATTTTTTTTTTAAACCCTTTATCCCTTGTTTATTGGGTTTTTACAAATACTCGACTTTAAAAATCTTAGCTGGCTGTTGCAATGAACGAGATGGGCCAAGAACAGATAATTGTTTCTTATATTTTAAACCAATCAAGCGATCAATTACCCCCCCCCCCCCACTCCGCGGTGGCACATCCCTTGGGGCCTAATCGGTACGGGGGTTAAATCCCGAAAAGGCATATTTTTTGTGTCGTCCTTTTATCGTTATATTAAAACCCACAAATAACTCGAATAGCCTTATGCTAAAGGCGTTAAGCAAATAAAAATCTCATACTATTTCAAACTATTTTACAAAAAAAAATATTTCAGTTAAATAATCATGTAAAATGTAGTTTTCTTTTTTATTTCTATAGTTTTTTTTTGATTCACAAACTTTTTAGCTAATTTTTAAATTAAATTTTGTTTATACAAAATTAGGTTTACGTGTATTTATTGAAAACAAAGGGGATATCACGCAAAATTTTTCATGAGGCTATCGTAGCACTCTTCTGTTTCCTTTTCACATATTTTTTAAGATTATTTTGTATTTATTTGTAAAAATTTAAAAAAAAAAAATAAAGAAAAAAAGGGAAAAAAATCTCAAAAAGAAAACGAAAAGAAATAAAACAGATTTATTAGACGATCCACTCAAACGAATATGAGGTTTGCCAAAAATCGGGAACACAAATCAGGGAGAAATCAACTTTCGCAAAACGACGGGCTAATCTTCATTCTTGTTTCAAATTTTGATCACAATATAGTACAAAAATCTTGATCAAATGTATTAACATATAATTTTTGGGGGAATTTGTTAGGTAAGTAAAAACTGATCACGCAATGATACGGGGCCCTAGCCAATTGCCCCCTTCACCCGTGGCCGGGAACCAGACAACATACTTCCAAATTAACTAAGACTTAATACATTTACTCTCGGAAAGGAATGATTTATTTATTTTTTAATTAACGTCATATAGGCTTCCTACATTTAGTTTTAAAAACGATTTTCAAAGAAAAGAACTAAAAGATAAAACAAGGGAAGTATTTAAAATCTATACACACATTTGGTTTTAAAATAATTTCTCCCCATTTTGGGTTATCCCCTTTTGTTTTTTCCCCCCCCGGGGCCCGTGCGGGTCGTTCTAGCTTTCCCCCAAAAAAAAGGGGGTTTCCCCCTTTGTTCCCCCGCGGGACCCGTGCGGGTTGTCCCGGGAGCTTTCCCCAAAGGGGGGTCCCAAGTTTCCCCGCGGGCCCGTGCGGGTTTCCCGTGTCATTCCCCAACCCCCAATTTACCCCACTTCCCTTTGGGTTTTCCGCACGGGGCCCAGAGTTCAGTTTGCTGGGTGGTGGACGGACCGACGGCTAGCAACCCCACTCTATCGTGGCCCTCACCGTCCCATCTTGAACATGTGACAATTTCCCAAACCAAAAAACGTAGAATTGTCAACACCATTTTCGTTGCTAATACTGTAACAACCGAGATTATTTCCAAATACTCGTCACTCTTGAAACTGACACACGTAGTTGCGTATTGTTTGCGATTAAAACTTAAATTGTAAGAATTCGATGTCAAGAAAGTCAGGTATTCTATCTGCTGAGGCGCTGCAATCTGCTCTCAAAATTTTGCATTAAATGTGTGAAAAGAGATGTTTACCTTTGTGAAATTCAAGAGCTTCAAGACAACGGTCAAGTTTCAAAAAAAAGCTTACTGTTAAATCTTCATCCATTTTTAGACGATGAAATTTCCTGCGAGTCGGTGGGAGACTAAATAATTCAGAACTTCCATACGATAACAAGCATCCACTTATTCTGCCACCAAATCATGGCTTACTAAAATGATAATCAATTCTGAACATCTCAAGCTACTCATGCTGGTCCGAAATTTGTTAACTCCCTCATTGCGCCGCATTATTGGATTCCCAGAGCAAAACAAGTTATCAAGAATTGCATTCACAAATGTTTACCTTGTTTAAAAACCTAAAGGTATCAACATCAAAACAATTGATTGGTCAATTCCCTAAAGCCCGTGTTCTATCATCTCGTCCTTTTGTGAACACGGGAGTAGATTAGCTGGTCCTTTTTTAATAAAGACTGGATCAGTACGCAGCAAAACTACAATTAAATGCTATGTTGCAATATTTGTATGCTTTACAGTAAAAGTTTTACACTTGGAACTAGTGAGTAATTTACGACTGAAGCCTTTATAGCAGCGTTAAGAAGGTTTACAGCCAGAAGCGGCAAGTGTCTACACATTTACAGAGACAAGCTACGAACTTTGTGGGTTAAAAACCGTAAGCTTAAAGAGTTGCGTAGGCTATTTCTTACCGAATCGTCTGCGATCAGATCAAGAAATATGCTGCTAAAAAAACAACTTACTTTTGCACTTCATTCCGCCCAGTGCACCACACTTTGGTGGTCTCTGGGAAGCTGCAGTGCAGTTCATGAAATTTCATTTGAAACGTGTGGAAAGGGACGGCTACACTGACGTTTGAAAAAATTAGCTACTCTGCTTTCTCAAATTGAAGCATGTATGAATTCCCGTCCTCTTACCGTTTTGTCAAACGAACCTAGAATGATCCAAGATTTTAAGTCCAGGTCATTTTCTCATAGGCGCTCCATTAATAAGCCTAACTGAGCCAGACTTACTTAATACGTCGAAAATCAACCATTTCACGTTGGCAACGAGTCCAACATAATATGCGCAGCAGTTGTGGAAAATGTGGTCAAGGGATTTCCTCAACGGACTCCAGCAACGACAGAAATGGTCCACTTCCCACAAACAACCTACAACCGGGAATGGTGTGCCTTGTTCGAGATGATCGTCTGCCTCCTCTCCAATGGAAACTGGGGGTCGTAGAGAGCATCTGCCCAGGGATTGATGGGGTAGTTCGAGTTGTCAACATACGATTGGGTCGCAACGCGATAAAAAGACCAATTCGTCATTTAATTTCTCTCCCCACTCAATGTCTTATGTAATACTTCTTTGTATTTTGATCTCCAATCAAAAGGGGGGGTATGTTTGAGATTTGAAGGCATAATATTGTTATGCATTGTGAGGGCTGTGACCTCACATCATGTTTTTGTTATAGATATGTTTTTAGTAGTCACTAGCAACGAATGGAGTGAAATGAGTGTGCTATGTTTTTGAAAGTAAAGTACTTCAAATAAAGAATATTATACAGTCCTCATTTAAATAAGCCTACCAGTTATATTCAGTAATGGTACGCAGTGTTTTCCATAGTATTGTCACGGTTGATGTAGACTAAACTGCGTTACATGCATTTCAAAACATGTTTAATATTTTTTTAATACAATCCATAAACTACAAAATCTTTTCCGACCAGGGGATTGAACCCAGGTTTCCCACATTCCGGGTATAAGGGCGCCTTAGCCAACTAGACTAGAGAAGCGCCATAGTCGTTGATAGACGAGTGAGTGAGCCATGTGTTAAATACCCGGAATCATTCCCCATACTGGGCTAGGTCCAGCCTTACGTATAGGGGAGGAAAGGGGATGTTCCCGGGTACTCAACACATGGCTTACTAAGTCGTCTATCAACGAATTTGACGTTTCCCTACTATTATTATACAAATAATGTTCATAGACTAAATTAAAACTGAAAATAAATCATTTTAAAACAACGAGAATGCTTCTTTACAATATTGAAATATACTAGGAAAACGCCAAAGTCGTTGTTGGACGAGTGAGTGAGTACCACATTTACATTTCCAGCTGCAGCATTGCATGCAGCTCTGTATGTCATCATGTCGAGACTTGTCTGCCACTGATCGCTATGCACGTGAACGCGGACGACACCAAACAATGAAAACATCACATCGCCAACGCCAAAGTATTAAAGCTACCAAGATTCCAAAATATATGTTAAAAAGGTCCATACATGAACCCGAAATCGACTCGATATGTTCTGCATCCATATTTTATGCTCCTCAAATCAAATCCAATTTAGTAAAGGTCTGCAAAACACGATTTTTTGCAGTAATTAATTTTTTGTAAGTTGGCAGGGCAAGATAATTCTGAATTTTTTCACAGTTGTTAACATTCATAGTAGTAACATTGTTGAGAAAGGGTATTTTTTTCCAAAGCGATCTTTAAGTTTGAAAAAAATAAGTAGTAATATTTGCGAATTTTAATTTTTTGTAGGTTGGATTTCTGAGAATTTTGCTGTCCATGTTACAGCACTCTTATCTATTGGTACTTGACGTTGATGTGAAATTTCGTAAAAATCAAACGAGTAGTTTGACCCCTGCGCATCGAGCACACAGACAGACATACATACATACACATATAAACACAACGAAGTGTCGAAAACTTGCCATAGAGACTCTGTTTGCAACGCTCACTCGTCCGATTAACTAGGAAAACGCCAAAGCCGTTGTTGGACGAGTGAGCGAGTACCACATTTGCATTTGCAGCATGCATGCATGCAGCTCTGCATGAGTCATCATGTCGAGACTTGTCTGCCACTGATCGCTATGCACGTGGACGCAAGCGACACCAAAACAATGAAAACTTTTCACATCGCCAACGCCAAATTACTAGGAAAATGCCAAAGTCGTTATTGCACGAGTGAGTACCAAAGTACTAGGAAAATGCCAAAGTCGTTGTTGCACGAGTGAGTATCACAATCACACAATTTTGCAGCTGCAGCATGCATGCATGCAGCTCTGACTCAGTGACTCATCAAGTCGAGACTTGTCTAGCTGCTACTGCTGAGTCCCCTACATCACTATGCACGTGGACACGGGCGACACCAAAACAATGAAAACATATCACATCGTTAACACCATCAGTAATAAAGATACCAATATTCCAAAATATGTTTAAGAAAGGTCTACTCACGGACCCCAGTTCGCCTCGATATGTTCTGCATCCATCTTTTATGCTCCTCAAATCAAATCCAATTTAGTAAAGCTCTGCAAATCAAGATTTTTGCAGTAATTAATTTTTGATAAGTTGGCAGGGCAAGATATTCTGAAATTTTTCACAGTTGTTAACATTCATAGTGGTAACATTGCTGAGAAAGGGTATTTTTTTCCAAACCCTTACGAAAAAAAAATACCAAAAAACTACAAAAAACTACGAAAAATAATTGTAGTTATTTGAAGTAGTAATTTCGGACCTTTTTAGAAAAAAAACTTCTTATAAAAACTACTACAATTAACTACTTGTAGAACTTTGGAAATAGTTCACGAGTTAAAACTACTAACAATAACTACTAGCTACAACTTAACTACGGAAAATTACTACTGGCAGTAACTACGGAAAATAACTACTATATTATATAACTATGGAAAATAACTACTAGCTATAACTAGAGAACATAACTACGAGCTATAACTACGAAATATAACTACGGAAAATAACTTCGGGTGGCTACGACTCGTGCGAATATATTACCTTAGTGTGGAAACTGCTTCTGGTTCGTGCGAATATACTACCTTAGTATGGAAACGCATCTGGCTCGGCTCTGTGAATTAGTACCTTTAGGAAAGTCTGGCTCGTGGAATATATACCTTAAATATGGAAATGCTTTGGCTCGTGGAAATACTACCCTTTGTATGGAAACCATCTGCCGGGCTCGTGTGAACAACTACCTTATTAGGAAAGGCATCGGCTCGGGCTCGGTGAACATATCCCTTTGGGGAAACTGCTTCTGGTTCGTCGAATATACAACCTTTTTTTTTTTTTAAACGGCACTGGCTCGGCTCGGGGAAATATAGTACCTTAGTAGGGAAAACTGCTTCTGGCTCGTGCGAATTACTACCATATAGGGGAAACCATTGGCTGGGGCTCGTGTGAATATATTTCCTAAGTGTGGAAACTGCTTCTGGTTCGTGCGAATATACCCCTTATAGAGAGGGCAATTTTCCAAAACCTTTTCTAAAAGTCAATCGTACAACTTTTTTTGGGTAAAACTGAACATGGTTTTTTTTTTTAAGGGGAATACTTCTTCATCACCATAAATTTTGGGCAAAGTTACTTTGAGTAGAAGTACCAAAAGGGTACCAAAACCCAAAATCTGGTCCACTTATTAAAATATTAAATTTGCCGAAAAATAAACATGCGAAATTTTAAAAAAAAAAATCAAAAAAATCGAATCGATACTATTTTTAAATAAGTGAAACCTACTTTTGCCTACGTGTATTTTCTAGGGCTTTAGTCCACTTTTTCTCAATTTTTGTTGCGAATTTTTTTGTACCTAAATTTGTACATCAATATATCTCCTGATGGAAAGTTTTGGGGATAGAAATTTTTTTCCAAAATCGTTCGTTGTCTATTAGAACACGCTTCCCAAATGGGGCCCATTTTCAACATCCCATCGACGGTTTTTAATTTTTTACTGGACAATGCGCAACTAGTTTTCGTGCGCTAACCCCCTGGGGGTGCCGCCAGCATAACCCGCGACGCTGATTGCTCTCGGCCTTGGTCCCCCTGGGCCCCCCTCCGCGGTCCACTCTACCATTGTAAACGTAAATAATCATTGCCATTGCATTTTTTTTTTTTTTGGAAAGGGTTCATTGCTGCAAGTGATCTTGTTAAAAAACCCAGCTATATTTTTTATATACCTGCACACGTCTAGGGATTTGAGGTATGTTATCACTTCTCTTAGTTCCATAATACTGAAACCCCTACGCTCATGTGCTGTGTTAAAAACGGGAACAAACCTCATTTTTTTAAAAATAAGGCCTAAAAAAGCGTGCCGGGTAGTGTGTTGTTTTGGTTACGGGAAACCAGCTAGCCGCTAGTAGAAAAGAGGGCTTTTACGTTTAAAAGGTTTTTTTCCCAAAATTAAAAAAAATTGTGGAAGCCTCCCAGGGGCAATTCTGCCCCTCTTCAGGTGTCTAAAAAGGTATTTTTGTGGATATGACAATTGTAAAGGGGATGTCCGAGGGTTTTGATTAAGGGGACTCAACCCTTGCATTCGCTTAAACGACTGAGGAAAACCTGGGAAAAAAACATCAGTCAGGATTGCCGGGTCTCGACGGGATTTGAAACCGGGACCTCGCGAATTTGGTCGCGCGTTTAACGCGGAACCCCAACCTGTTGGGATTGTAACTATAAACATCGCAGAAAACTTTGTGTTTTTCCAGGCCCCCGAGTTTCTTACCGTAACGTGATCGATAACATAAACCAAGTCCATAAAGTCAACCCTCTTTCAACTTTTCCAGGGC
The DNA here is from genome assembly GCA_024449915.1 of Sweltsa coloradensis. Taxonomy (NCBI): domain Eukaryota; kingdom Metazoa; phylum Arthropoda; class Insecta; order Plecoptera; family Chloroperlidae; genus Sweltsa; species Sweltsa coloradensis. Next base: position 2,750 of record JAMZAV010016506.1, on the reverse strand, counting down.
GTTCATATTGATAATGCATGAAAATTTGAGATTTATGAGTAGTTTTTTCTTTTAGGCCTAATCATGCAGTAGATGTTAAATTTTTAAAAAAAATATTTGTTAATTATTTTACCATTAAGATAGTCAATTTTTTCTTTTGGCGGGTTGAGCTTTTGTTATGATGCATATTGTTTTTTTGCAGTTTTCGTCTTTAGCCCCTTTTCTTATCTCTGTCGTCGAAAAGTGGCGATTTACAACCCTTTCAGACAAAGAAAAGAGATATTTGTAAAAGCTTTAAAAGACAGAGAAAAAGTCAACTATCAAATACTTTTCGCGTTTGCTCGCATAAAAAAATGGAATATTAAAGGGGTTTCATAAAACAAAGGGGTATATCTATTTCTCCAACAAGTACGGCACCCATTGGCATTTAAAAATGTCACTCCAAACTATGATTGGAAACCCTATCAAGAAAAACCCAGGGACTTTTACTGCTGAGGTTATTTTGTTATTTCAGTATAAGTTTTTTTTAAAAAAGTATTGCTATAATATTCTAAAATTTCCCCAAAAGGAACACCAAAAAATAACCCACGCAAATTTGTGTAGAACATTACTGGGGGCGATATCATCCTATTCTAAGACCACGGATCTATTCCCTTGGGGGGCTGAATTTTTCTTTTAGCTACAAAAATTGGTTGCTCAACTAATAGTGTGGGTGTAAAAAAAAAAAAGGGAGCCATGCAATGACTCAAGTGTTTTGAAAATAGAACGAGGAGTTCGAATTCAAACAGGCATGATAAAATTTGGTTTTTTACATTACTTTACTGCATTACATGCACCGACACTGATCGAATAGGAAACAAAAGTAAATTCTACAATAAAAAGTAAATAAAATATTTAAATTAATTCAATCTACCCACTATAAATGGGTTTTGAAAATTAACAAAACGCACCCAAGAGTTTTATTGATGTTTTTAATATATTCACTATAATATACAAACTTTTTTAAATTATTTAAAATGTAGTCACAAAATAAAAAAATGTAAATTCAACGGGTGAATAAATTGATGCAACTCTTTCCAGGGGGGCCCAGCCCGACGAAATTTTCGGAATCGGAAAGTACTTTCCGACAGTTCGTCGAGGCTAGGCATCCCGAAATGGCGATTCGATTTTATCGGCGCACGTAATGGTTGGGGTTAAAAAAGGTTTGTTTGTCTACAAAATCACTTTTGGTACTCCCCAAATTAGGGTTTTTTACGCATTCAAATTAATAAAACAAATGACACAGACTTTATGCATATAATGCCAAAAATGCGAAAAAATTTTTTTTCAAACGTTAAAAATTTTAACCAAAACCTAAGAAAGGTGTTAAAACTCTTAGCGTGAGACTGTCAGGGGATGTCAGGTGGGTGGTTTAGTCTTAATTCTTGATGAGATGAAAATAGAGATATCATTATTTTTACTTGATATTTTATAAAAAAAATTTTTTTAAAAAAACAAAAATTTTAGATAGTAAAACAAACAAAGGATTTTTTCGATTTTCCAAAAATTGAAGTTTTTAAGGGGAAGGGTCCATTTTTTTTTCCGCCCAAAACCCGTTTTTTTTTTAATTAGCATGACGATTTGTTAAAACGCATTTTTTTTAATGCTTCTACGATAGTAAAACAAAATTTAAAAAATGATTTCTAGATTTTTCCCAAAAATTTTTTTTTTGAAGGTGAAAAGGGGCATTTTTAGGTTTTTTTTACATTGTGTTTTGAATTTAGCTGGGAATTAGTTAAAAAAGCATATTATTTAATTTCTTCTACGATAAAAAACAAAATTAAAAAAAAGGATTTTTTTAATTTCCAAAAATTTTGAGTTTTTAAGTGAAGGAGCCATTTTTGGTTTTGCCCAACATTTTTTTTTTGAATTTAGCTGTAAATTTGTTTAAAAACATATTTAAATTTCTTCTCGATTTTACAAACAAAATTAAAAATTGTTTCTCGATTTTTTCCCAAAAATTTTTTGTTTTTTAAGGTGAAGGAGTTATTTTTGGTTTTTTAAATTGTTTTTTTAATTCAGGCATGATCGAAAGTTAACCAGCTATTTATTGCTTTTAGACAGTAAAATAAAACTTAAAAAAAAGATTTTTTTGATATCCAAAATTTTGAGTTTTTGGGGGGGAAGGGCCTTTTTGGTTTTTCCAAAATTTTTTTTAATTCAGCATGGCGAAATTTTTTAAAAAGCATTTTTTTAAATTTTTCTACTCATTAACGCTGACTTGGAAATTTTTCAGACGAATTCCCTGTTATTAGTGGGAAACGCTTCTGGGTTTGTTTCTTTCGAATATAATATACTATCTGAGTATGAAATCTGTAACTTCTTCTGGTTCGAGTGCGGGCGCAGGTCTTATCTTTAGGTGAAGACTGCGTGGTAGATATATGTAGGTTGTATTTCGCTGGTTTGTATTCCCCCTTTTTTTTACCCGGGTAGGTCTTGCCATCTTTTCAACGCATCGCAAATAAGAAAAGGCCATTTTCCAGGCGCGTCGGATCGTTTTTAAAGTGTTATTTTCTATCTAATCTACAGTTCCTGGATGTAATCATTATTTTAGACTGCTTGGGTTTCCCGAGACTCTGCGGTTTTACCCTCTACCTCTAATTTTTTGGATGTAATCATCATGTGAGACTGTTTGGTTCCAGTGACTCTGCGGTTCACTCTCTACACTCTACAGTTCCTGGATGTAATCATCATGTGAGACTGTTTGGTTCCAGTGACTCTGCGCTTCACTC
>JAMZAV010016505.1:0-11086 GCA_024449915.1 Sweltsa coloradensis | reverse complement strand
CGGAAACTTATTTCATTGCTTTTAGTAGGTAGGGCCACAAAACACACTATTTTCATGCTTTTAGTAGGTGGCCTATCAGTAAAACTTATTATAGCTGGTCTACAAACATTTAACGTTGCTATTTTTGACGAAACTCCTTTTCGGTTGAAAGTCCTTTATATTTGTAATAGCGACGTTAAAGGTTTTGTAGGTGGAGTATTTTAGTGAAAAAGGTTGGTACTATCTCCAATGGTGGCTATTTTCATTTTTACAATGACAAATGCCCAGTTCACTCCTCGTAGACCTAGGCCTAGACCGTGCCACTCCTCCCTACTTATAGCTTACAATTATTAATAACACAGAATGAAATGAAACATGTACGTGTATTTTTTAATAATATAAATCACTTTTAATAAAATATTACTCATTTTAGGATGTTTTTGTTAGTTTTAATCAGTCTTGGGGAGAAGCGCGCTACATGTAGCATGCTACTTTTACGTGTAGCGGAGCCAGTAGCGCGCTACTTTATGAAGGGGGCCTATTGTAGCGGTAGCATGCTACAATTTTTGTAGCGTTAGCGTGATATTTGCGCTACTTTTTAAGTTCCGGGGCCAGCAGTTCCAAGTCGGCACTGCAAACTAACTTGTAACGCCCGCCGCGCCACGTCATGTGCTCGCCGTGTAGACCGGCCCGTAATCTCGTCTCACTTCCACACCATCTCCCTCGCTCTCTCCCAGTGAGTCTCTGTCTCGCTCTCTCTCTCTCTGTGTCGTCCGAAGGATGCGAGCGATCGCCGATCTGTCACATCGTGTGAGCTGACTTTACCAAAATATTGCAGTGATTAGATTGCGTGGTGCATCTTGAGTGCTATTTCAGGGTCGTAAACAAAGATGTATCCACGATAATTAGAAGTAGTATTATTGATTTAGAGCATAAGCCGCTCAATAATTACGCTAATCGTCTGAATTGCATATTAAAATGAAGTGATTGGTGTCATAAAGCCTCCCTCCTCCCTTGGGACATTCCAGGCTATATCGCTATTGTACGGCAATAGTAGCTAGGCTTATTCCAAACCTTGTTTGTCGCATTCTTCTGCAGTGATTCCGCGAAAAACACGTTGTTGAAAATAAGGAATGCAATATGAATGTTGATCATTAGGCCTAGACTAGGGCCTAGCCTAGCCTAAACGTTAAAAGAACGCCTTCTATCACAATGGAAACCGAAACTATGTGCTTTTGATGATAGATCACGATCGAGTTGATGTAAATGGAGTTAAAAATCATTGTGGCACGACGTCAAAAGGCTTTAAAAACGGGATAATTTGGGATCTCGACGACCCCCGATTAAACGGGAACATGTAGCGGAAAAGTAGCGCGCTATATTTCTTGAGTACCTAGCGCGAATGTAGCGTCGCTACATATGAAAAAAAGTAGCGAAAAGGTAGCGAAGCTACTTTTTCGGGGCATGTAGCGTTAAGGTGGGATTTCAGTTGTGGATGTGCGCGGCGCGGCGAGGCGCAGCGAGGCGTGGATTTTTACCTTTTTCGATTTCACCTGTGGATACCCATGGCGGTGCCATCCGCGGATTTCCCAAATATTCCTACCTTTTATTTTAATCACACAATAACTTATTACATGGGAAAAGCTATTTTTAAATTACTTTGCATAATTTAAAACATATAACATAACATTTCCTTTTGAATCAAGTCTTTCTGTATGAAGAATCACTTCATTCGGGACAAATGTCATGGATTTAGGTTATGTTGTTCACTTCTTACACATCAGATTTCCTGAATTCCTATTGGCTGCATCCGCGGACCGTGGATATCGTCGGACAAAATATTGAATATTTCAAAGTCACGGATCTGAATCCACCGAATCCTCGGATCGGAAATGGAGCCCGCTGATTGGCTGAAAACTAGATCCGCGCCACGCCACGCCGCGCGATCCGCAACTGAAATCCCACCTTTAGCGATAGCATGCTACTTTTAAAAAGTAGCGACCCCAAGACTGGTTTTATTGAAGAAAAACAGTGTTAAAAAAACTGGTCCATACCAACCGAAAAAGTTCCAAAGATTTTGTAGTTTTTTTCATGTCAAAAACAAGAGCTGTTGTTTTTTGGGGCCCACAAACCGAACAATTGTTCCGGAATAGGCCTAAGCATTCTCGTATTTTTAGTTTTACACTATGTAAAGGCTAGCCCTATTAAGACTTTTTAAGCTAAGCAGTCTCAAATTTTGAACTCTAGGTAGGCCTAGCTAGGGCTGGCCCTCGATCAACCCTCCAAAATTCCATTCTCTTTTTTGCATGTTTTGTGCTAGCTAGCCCTACTTGTGAAAGTTTACGAGCAGGGCTCAAGATTAACGGCAGCGCGAGGCTAGAGCCAATTAAATCACTCTCGGCTGACAGTTTCTCGTTAAGCATCATTCACAATCAGTTCTAAGTCGTAAGGCGCAAGGTCTAAGGCGTAAGGCGTAAGTCGTAAGAAATGCTACGCGTTTACAACAACCATACCATTTTTCATTGCTCCTGTGTATTGCGCATGCGCGTACAGTCAGCTGTGGAGTTTCCTTGTTCGTGATTGGCTCGTCGTAAGAATTGGATTTTGGGCAATTCGTTACGACATAAACCATACGCCTTGCGACTTGGGACGTGTTGTGAACGTTCTGATTGAAACACATACTCGGCAATACAAAATATTACGCCTTAGGCCTTGCGCCTTACGACTTAGAACTGATTGTGAATGATGCTTTACAGGCAAGCACTAAACACACAGGCAGAACGGCAGCAAGCTCACTGATTTGGCAAATAAAAACGCTAAGGTAAGGCCTAGCTGCTGCTGTTGTAGGCCCTATGCAAGTGTGTTGTACTCATACGGCATAGCCATAGGCGAGTCTTCTTCGTAATAGAGAAGGGAATATCGTAGCCCTTGACCAATATTCGTAGGCCCCAAACCTATAGTTTAGAAGTTGAGGTTATGTCACTTGGAGCATGTTGGTCTCCTAGGCTAGGCCTATGTCAATTTGGTCATCATAAATTGTAAAAAAAGATTTACCTGTTACCCAAGATATTCCGATAACTTCCAACGGCGCATCGCATCAACAAAAATGACCCATTTAATGCCATTTCTAGGTTCTGACAACATGCGACAACTCAAATTTCAGTCCAAACAACTCTGGCTGGGAGACGCTGTTGCTGCCAACTGTTAAACACTGCCACAGCCTTCCTTAATCTTTACGAACATCGTACAAAGGTTGGCAAACTTGCACCAGATCATTTCAGTGGCACCTGTTCGAATTTCATATATTTTTTAGTCAGTTGGTTTGCTTTATTACGATTTTTTGGGAGATAAAACAAAGGATGGTACTGGACATCATCGTCATCAAAAATAACAACAACAAAGGTACCGGGCATATGACCCACATTTTATGACCTTATTTTTAGTATTAATTGGATGAGCGAAGCGAAGACTTCAATTTCACTGACCCCCCAAAAAAATTAGCACGGGTGTTTTTTTTTCTCTCTCTCTACCGGGCAACGGCATGTGATCTAGATGAAGATTGGAGGGAACCTTCAAAATCTCTAGACCTGCCACGCTTTTGGGTACAATCGAAGAAATATTTCTCATGAATATCGTACTTTTACGATTTTTTCCCGATTTTTAGTGCGATATTTTCGTGACATTTGGGCCGATTCTGACCAAACGGGTGGGGCTACAACGTTCATATTTTACATGGGCATTAAGGTTATGGTCATTTAGTACCTTTTGAAAAAAAAATAGAAAAGTTAGCCAGAATCCATAGAAATAAAGGTTTTAATATAAGTTTTTTTAGGTATAAAATAACAATGTAACAATAGAAACTTGACAACAATCACCTACAATACGTTCAAAAAGAATTTGCAAAAGTAAAGAGATCCCACGCAGACAAAACTCATTAAAAAAGCTCATTCATCAACACGACAAAAAAGGCGTTTGCAAAGCGGCCTAGTTTTATTGAATGAGTAGGATACGAAACATGTCCCTTGATCAGTAATGTCATTATAATTACTAGGAAAACGCTTAAGTCCCGCCGCGTTGTTGGATGAGCGTAATTGGTGCATTGAGCTGCCATGTGTTATGCGGATTTTCTGTTGTTCTGTGAAAAAATCAGAACTTTGTTGAAGATTTTTTTTAAATTAAACTAATTTTTTTTTTTTTTTTTTTTATTAATCTTAATTTAAAAAAAGGAAAAATCGTAATATTGAAATTTTCATAGAAATAATTATTCGATTGCGCACAAATTTTACACGCATATATTAATTCATAAAACTAGAAACGCTCATGTTGGACGCGTTGATAAGCGAGCACGTGCTATAGCTAGACCCACATTGCACATTTTTTGTAAATTTTAAAATTTGTTACGTTTGCTGTCCACGTTTCCAATATTATTTATTATTGCCAAGGTATTTGGGTAAACCCGTGGGTTAACCTTTACATCCACCGCCATCTAGAGGACCTTGACATCGTTACACTGCTTCCTCGATAGTATTTTGATTACTTCTAGGTGGCAGTGCATAGTGCGAATTTTCGTTGCCATGGTAACGATACTTTTGTTATTATGTAATTTCCATCTACACTACTTATCGGATCAAAATCAAATTAACATATTCGTGACCGGACGGACATTCTAAATAATATTGCCACCTCAGATTTTGTTGCCGTTAAAGGCCGATGCACAATTGCCCGGTAACGACAACGAGAACGACAACGAGAACGGAAGAAAGTTGAATCACACGTTAACTTACGACACGATGCACAATAAAGCTTCCCGTTGCCGGTCGTTCCCGTATCCCGGCAACGACAACGGGAACATCACCAAGTTTTAACTTTCCGTAACGTTCCCGTTCCGTACGTTACCGGAACCAATCGGAATCAAGATGTGCACGTCCTAAAACTATTTTATCAACTGATTGATGGTTTATACGCGAGTAATATGCGAAAATAAATTGAATAAACATGAGCGGAATAACAAAACAACAAAATATAATTAACACACTTATTATTTGATTTGTTCCCGTCGGCTTGCTTCACGGGCTATTGTGCATTCTAAATGATTTGGCTATCTCAGATTTTGTCGCCGTTGAGTTTGAAAAAAAAACTTTCGATTAACTTCAATGTAACTTTGTAACTTTTTGGACGATTTTGCACAAAACTAATGGCATTCAATCGAGAACGAAGCTTGCGGATGGTCCAACTTTCAACTCGCTCCGAGCCTCCATTTGACCGCTATCATGAGCCAAAAAGCTACACGACTTTCCGTTGCCATGGTAACCGTACTTTGTTATAATGTAATTTCCATCTACACTACTTATCGGATCAAAATAAAATTAACTTATTCATGACCGGATAAGGACATTCTAAATGATTTGGCCATCTCAGATTTTGTCGCCGTGAAGTTTGGAAAAAAAAACTTTCGATTAACTTTAATGTAACTTTTTAACTTTGTGAACGATTTTGCCACAAAACTAATGGCATTCAATCGAGAACAAAGCTGCGGATGGTGAAAATTTCAACTTGATCCGAGCCTCCGTTCAACCGCTATCATGAGAGCCAAAAAAGCTGCACGACTTTCCGTTGCCATGGTAACCGTACTTTGTTATAATGTTATTTCCATCTACACTACTTATCGGATCAAAATAAAATGAACATATTCATGACCGGACGGACATTCTAAATGATTTGGCTATCTCAGATTTTGTCGCCGTTTAGTTTGAAAAAAAAACTTTCGATTACTCTATCCGAGCCTCCGTTCAAACGTTATGGCGAGACATACAAACAAAAAAAAAAAAAAAAAAAAACAGTGACTAATTTTTCCGGCAGAGTCAAATGGAAACGCTCGCTTCGCTCGCTTAATTAAGGTTCTGTGAAAAAAAAGCATGTAGGTGTTATAAGCCGAAGAAATTAAAAAATTCGTAAAATTGCGATTTTCATGAGAAATAATTTTCGATTGCGCTCAAAACGTGGCAGTTTCTTAGTTCAGGGATTTTGAAGGCCTCCATAAAATTTCATCGCAATCGGAGTATCGGTTTAGCCAGAATCGTGTTAACAGACAGACAAAAATACGGGAAAAAAAAACATTCCGGATTTTTCTCTCCAGTGTAGTGAAATGGAATCTTTGCTACGCTCATCCAAATATCTATCTATATTTTCCTGGGTTCTGTTCTGTTATTGCTTCCAGGTAAATAAATAAATATTTAATAAATTAATAATATTATTAATAAATAATTATAAGGTTTTTAAGCATAAGCCCTCTTTGAGGATATTAGGTACCCGGTACCCTATTAGTAAATGATAGAAATTGTCATAAAAGTATGCCCCGACTGGAGATCGCCATAGCTCTACCAATTGAGCTATCGAGACACAAGATACACCTTCATTAAATTGCTACGGTATTTGTTGTGACTGTTGACATCCATGATATGAATCGAATAGAAGACTGTTATGTGGCTGTCATTACTGAAAGAACACGTGAAAAATCCATCACTTCTCATCTCCCATGAATTGGGTACCTAGTATGAATATAAGGTTTTTAAGCATAAGCCCGCTTTGAGGACATCATTAGCTAATGATAGCAATGTCATAAAAGTATGCCCGGGCCCCGACTGGGGATCGAACCCAGAAACCTCTGGCTTAACACGCCATAGCTCTACCAATTGAGCTATAGACGACACGTCAAGACAAACCTATTTGTTGTGACTGTTGTCATAACATAATACGTATATATATATTCTTGAACCTACAACCCAACTTGTGGACAACTTGTGGACCCCTTGTAAACAAAACAAAAATGGTTCCAATGCACCGCAAAATGTAGAAACTATCTAATATTAACAGACCAATATCTGCAGCCACACTTTCTTAAAATAAATACTATGTTATTATTAACATGGTGGAAAAGTATCTAATATTAACAGATCAACCCTTCAAGAATCATATTGAGACTTGAGAGTAATATTGAGAGTAGCTCACAAACCAGAAATACTACTCGCGCGGGCAAGTGAGGGGCATGGGCAAAGCTCCAACTGCCAGTTGCATTTATACTATGCCAATTTGTTTTTGTCAGTTTGTGGTTTTTGGTCGTCAAAAAACACTTTGAGATGTGTTCGAACTTAGTTGACGCTTGGTCAGGGCACGTAGAGGTCCCCACTGTACTTCAGCCAGTTTTATGATTTGTTGGATTATTCGATCTTACTAATGATGAGTGAAAAAATTATTTCTGAAGTAAGATAAGTTTGCCTGCAATTTATCATAAGTAGTTTATCGAGTAGAATTTAGGAGCGTATGTTGACCATACTATCAAAATTATCAATTTTTTAATACCTATTTACATCATATTTCTATGCAAATTCTAATCCCCCAATAACTTTCTGAACCTTTTCACTGTGGATTCCTCAACAGCTTCAGCTGGCAATTTATTCAATTCCACAAAAATTGTATTATTTAATAAAGACCACTTATCAACTTTCTTCATTTCATCTTCAAGTTAGGATATTTCCTTCCTTTATATGTAATCCTTCCCAATTTTGTGATTATAATCTTGTTTCTATCCCTGTATTCATAGCTCGAAACAGGTTGCTCAGTCTGTTTCTTATTTGTATTTTCAGAGAATCCCATCCTAAACCTTCTATAATTTCATTTACACTGTAATAAGTTCTTATCCTACTTTCCTTAGAATCAGTTAACCATCTCCATTCTCCACCTTTATAACTTTCCAGTTAGGCCTATAGACCAGTGGTGTAACTTCAAATCAGAGGCCCCCGGGTAAAACAATATGTGGGGCCCTAGTGTTGTCATCCAAATATTATTTATGGGTACACTCTTTTCTGGGTAAAGTATACATCATTTTGTACAATGGAGGTCTGGCCAGGCTCCCCCGCCTATGCGGGTCCGTGTTCGCACAGTCCCGGATTTTATGTTTATTTTTTAGTGTGTTTTGAGTATTTTAACGAGATTTAGGCATGATTTTTAATTTTTATAACATTTGTTGGTGGTGGTGGATGATTTTTGTGATTTCAAAATTATAATATTATTATGTTCTTTGACTTGACATTTGATTTCTCATTTGTAGCCAAGCAAGAGATGTACACTGTCACAGCGCATACCCTGATTTTTTAGGTATAGGTACATATTTCTTTCTGTGTATACTCTGTATACTTGGTTAAACCCCCCATGACACCACATTATCTTTTCCACTTTTAATAAGGTAGCCTATAACAAATTGTGTCTTTCGTCTAGTGTTATTTTCCACAAACCGGTCGACTCCGTCGTGTACACCATTTCTGAGGCATTGAGCCTGCAAACGTTCTTGTCCTATCGTGCTACTAAGATATGTTTTCATAAAATTTAATTCCAAAAACGAATTTAAATGCGTATGATTGTTTTGTTTAATTTGCACATGGCAAAACACTTTTGAGTCGAACATCGACCGTAATACTTGGGGTCCATCACCTACAATGCGTTTAAAAAGCACTTGCAAAAGTAAAGAGATCCCACGCAAACTAAAAACTTACAAAATAGCTCATCCATCAACGCGATTAAAAAAAGAGTTTGCGAAGCGGCCTAGTATATATAATATTATTATATTGCTGTTACAAAACTAACTAATGTTTAGTACAAAAAAAACGGAATCCAAACACTCTTTTAAACTGACACTGACAGTAGCATAGTTCGTGTTTACTACCTGCCACCTCGGTATGCGGGCGCGCTCGGGTGGGGTAGCTTCTCCTCAGATGACGTGCCCACTTGGTCACGTGGCGCTTACAGAATGCGCGACTATCTTGAGTACAGTGGGCCGATTTCGCTACAGCTTTTTTACGATGTTCGTAATATTGATCAAAACAATCAATCAGTTAAAAAGATGTTGTCCTAAGAGTTTACAGGGCCTTTTAAGTTCTTAACGGTCGAGTTCCTAGACAAATTCACAAAGGTAATTTTAACAAATATTAAAGCTTTTAATCTCCTCCCTCCTCCCCCACATATTAATGTTATAAATAATTAATTGAAGCCTATACATTATTTTGAGTAATTATGAATGTGAAATGTTTATTACTTGGTTATTATTTGGTATGCACAAATTACTTTCACTTATCCTCAATCAGATGATTACTCGACAAAATCTGTACAAAAATGTATTATCATTAATTATTACAGGAGCGACTTTTGGGTAGGCTAAATGCTACTTTAGTGGCACTGCCTATTCTTCCCTGGTATTGCTCATACGCCTATTATTAGTATATTCAGGAATCAGGATGAGAATGATTGTCTACAAAACTATGCCATATAGCCAATGCAGGTTTTAGCCCATGTTCCTTGGTTAGATGCTTGCTTCGGACCCAAGACTCAACCTCACAAACTACTGCACGTCAGCAATTTATCATTTGTTTAAATCGAGAATCATTTCAGCAATGCTCGGGCACATGCAGGGCCTACAAGACAATAGATCATAACGGTTATCAAGTTCCTGTGTATTTATTCATAAACATACATGTAGTAGTCCGTATTTACTAGATTATAGGCTGCCGTCAAGTAATATTAGCGGCACCCCTATTTTGACCGCTTAAATTTGAAATTATCTTATAAATCCTATTGACAAAATGGCTTTGCATAATGGGCCATTATGCAAAGTTAGGTAGGCCCTCCACCTCCAGTATGCTAATATCCTAATTTCCCAGGATGCTCTACAAAAATGTAAATTTTAAGGCTTAACTGGCATTAAAATCTACTACAGTAATGGATGGTTGCTTCCATTTCCTGTCTAGAGGCTTTCACTGTGTTTCGTTGATCAGTCGCGCATTTTTTTTTTTTTTTAACACCGCCAAAAAGACTAAAAAATTGCTCAACAGCAAAATTTGGAGTTTCAAAAACGAAATTTTGAAAAAATAAAAAACATTTACACGGATCTCTAATAATGGCCAGTGGCCACTGGCCACACACCACCACACATTTTAACTTGAATAACTTGAAATATACCTGCAGCATAATTATTAATATTATATTCGCATAAATATGCTACCTAGATATATCATTTTTTAAAGATTACAGTCCCATGTTCTCTATGCCTTCCCAAGCTGTCAACCCTTCTCCAATCTAAACTGAAGTCTCAACTATACCTAATTCAAATTTGAAGAAACCCTAAACCCCCTTCAAAATAAAAAGGTTGATTTAAAAGAAATTTAACAAAATTACGAAATTCCAAGCTTCTGTAGCGACTTCAACTATACAGCTCGTTGAATTTAACATTTAAATTAGAATCAAGAGATGAGGGTAAACTGTAGAAATCTATGAACAATTAACATAATGCGGTAGGCACATATTTTGGATTGGATATTTGATAGGCTTTGCCGGAATGCAAGTTTAATAAGAAAAAAACACAACTTTTCAACACTTGACATTACATTAAATTTATTTTCCACAAATGAAATATGTTCTTGCTTACTCAATATGGCAAACGAGAATAACAATGATTCTTCACAATTCATGAGACTTTTTGACATAAATGACTAGCAAAACACTTTCAGCTATGGTATACAGATAAATTATGAAAACAAAAATGTTTATTTGGAAAATGTCTAGATGATGTGATGGAAACATACATAGTCAGAAATGCACTAGACATCTGCATCGTCACCCGGGGGCTAACGAGTGATATGACGGTCGTTTACTTGTCCTTGGTTTCCATGTACTTGATGAGATCGACCACTCTGTTGGAATAGCCGTATTCGTTGTCGTACCTGCGAAGAGCAAAACAGTTGATTACAATCAAACAAGTAGGGTGAATATATTCCTGAAAATATAATCCGGGACAAACAAATACAAGACACCATAGTGGCAAAGTGCGGGGGTTTGGGGGGCAAGGGAAGGGGAGTTTTTTCCCGAAGTTTTTTTATCGTATTTTAGTCACTTTTGATGGCTTCGAAACGGAATATGGATGACATAAAATATGCAATAACACAATCGTTTTCGTTTTCGGCTGAATAATTTTTGGAAAAAAACATTTACGTTTTTTGGTTTTTTGGGATAATTTAAATACTTGCACAATTTAATTGAAAGACAGAACCAAACAGTAGCT
>JAMZAV010016504.1:0-23933 GCA_024449915.1 Sweltsa coloradensis | reverse complement strand
GAAATACCCAATACATATCGATGGTTCCAAGTGGATTGCACTGCTACTGACATTTTAAGGGAGAAGTACATGTAAATGAATGTACGATTATCGATTTTTGGCCGATTTACTGGCATATTGAATATATTGTTAAAAGTAGAAATGAATAAGCGATTGTCGATTAAGGGCTGATTTACTGGCAAATGTTTCTATATCGAATCGACAATAATTTTTTGTAGGCTAAAGTCAAAACAGTCTGTTTATTACCAAACCCGATTTATACTTCGCTGATTGGCTTACAAACGAAGAACTAGATTGGATAAGCACCGAAAATGTAAATAACGCGTAAAATGACGAGTGATCTCGTGATGTGTCGTCAATATGAAATGACGGTTATATGTGTGAAGTGATCTCTAATAACGCACGAGACGTGCTTTAACGGCTGTGTATTATGATCTCGTAATGTCTGTTTATTACGAAATGACCGTTATGTGTGAAGATCTCGAATTAACGGTGTGTAGTTACCTGATCTCGCTTAGTATTGGAAAATTCACTGATCTCGAACTGATGGTGAAAATCGACTCACACAACAGCGTCCAATCAAAAAACCATTATGATAATCGTGATCTACGTATGCAATTTCATCAGAAAACTGTTTTCCTTTTTGTTCTAAAGTTATTAGTTTGGCGTGTCTCGGATTGCATGTGAGAATCTACAGATCTAATGTTGTACCCAAAACAAACATGTGTGTGTGTGTGTGTGTGTGTGTGTGTGTGTGTGTGTGTGTGTGTGTGTGTGTGTGTGTATTTATTTATTTATTTATTTATTTATAAAGGGGCCGATAGGGGAGAGATAACGTATTCCAAAAGGATAAGTTTCTCAATAACGATAAACGAAAGAACATAAAGGTGACGGAACATCAAATTGACTTGAAGATATAATGAGAAACAAAAGAATAAGAATGAAAGAGGAAGAGCCTGATGGGCTTCTTCCTTTCCGTCAAGATACTAAAAACCAAGGAGAAAATAAACAATAAACAATGTTAGGGTTTGGGAGTGCAAACCCTATCGGTCACTAAATGAAAACAGAAGGTCCTTACTGGTTCAGTGCCTGTGTGTGTGTGTGTGTGTGTGTGTGTGTGTGTGTTATAACTGTTTTCCCCCCGGATACTTGCCGTGATTCGATATAAAATTAATATAATACATTAAATGTATATGTTTTGTGATATTGTATTCACTGTGTTTATTATATTGCACTTGTCGATCATATGCCCTGTTGCCAATAAAGATAACATACATAAAAGAAGTATCACACATTCCATTGTAAGTTCATAAATGGTTAATACCATAGAAATTAATTAATTCTTTATTAACATTTTCTTTTTTTTCTAATTAGGAAAACGACAATTGCAATGGAACTTGAAAAATACTCATTAGATCCCATGCATACAAAAACATCTTGTATAAATTCAGCCTAAAATAATGAAGGGCCCAGGTCATGTACCCTTCTACATTGGCGCATTCTTAATTCATATACGTACACTGGCCTGTAGCTACATACTTGAAAGGCTTGGCAAAATAGAATTTGAAACTACTAGGAAACGCTCAGTTGGACGCGTTAATAAGCGAGCACGTTTTTAGCTAGACCACCATTGCACATTTTTTTTTGCGACGTTCGCTGTCCACGGGGCCATGTTTCCAATATTATTTATTATTGCCAAGGTATTTGGGTAAACCCGTGGGAAAACCATTACTTTGTGGAAAAAAATCCACCGCCATCTAGAGGACCTTGACATTATTTCTTTGGGAAAACTATTTTAACTCTTTGGTAACAAATAATACACTGCTTCCTCGATAGTATTTTGATTACTTCTAGGTGGCAGTGCATTAGAAACTTCGCGCGTCTTTTCGTTGCCATGGTAACGTTACTCTTGTTAAAATGTAATTTCCATCAACACTACTTATCGGATCAAAATAAAATTAACATATTCGTGACCGGACGGACATTCTAAATGATTTGGCCACCTCAGATTTTGTCGCCGTTTAGTTTTTAACTAAAACTTTCTATTAACTTTAATGTTACTTTGTTACTTTTCGAACGATTTTGCCACAAAACTAATGGCATTCAATCCAGATCGAAGCTTGTGGATGGTCCAAATTTTAAACTCGATCCGAACCTCCGTTTGAACGTTATGGCGAGACATACCAACCAAAAAAACAAAAAACAAAAAACAAAAAACCGTGACTAATTTTTTCCGTCAGAGTCAAATGGAAATGCTTGCTATGCTTACTTTATTAATAATTTTAAACATAATTGTTTGTGCAGATTCTATTTTGCCAAGCTTTTTAAGGAGGTAGTTATGGGGCAGTGTACGTTTATGAACAAATAATGCGCAAATATAAAAAAGGTAGCCTACATAAGATTGGCCCTACATTTAGATCTCATTGCTTTTGAATTTGTAAGGTTTGGCTGTATTTTTATTTTTACAAGTTTTTTGCATGCGTGGTTAAAATTACATTGATATAAAAATTTATGTAATTATGATTATAATGTGACCCTTTACGAAACTAGATCATCTTACCGTGTGTACCCGGCGAGCACGTGATTTCCTGTGGTGGGTTCCACTTCCCTGAGCTCCGACAGTACTCGGGGTTGGAGATGATGCCGTCTGCTGCCACGAACCCTGGCTTGCAGCTCCACAAGGCGAGAGTCCCGGCGATCTGAGCCTGGCTGCAGCTCACTTCATCTCCGGCGAATGTGCAATTGTAGTCGACCGTCTCAGATGCAAGGGGAGGACAGCTCACCACGGACGATACTGTCGAAGTCGGGGCTAAGCAGCAAAAACAATTTCCGGTAAAAGTATATTATTAATGATGAAATCGTTATGAATATTATAACATAAAATGATAAGTGGTTGAGCAGAGTTATTGTTTAGGTTGTACTAAAGCACATTAGTTTACTTTGGACTGAAAGATCTATATCATTCAAACTACATTTATGAATCCTATATTATTAAAATTACTTTGAGCATACAAATTGTAAACATTTTCCACTTTTCTACAAGACTCTCATCAAACAGTGTTTACCTGGCGAGCACGTGATTTCCCGTGGTGGGTTCCACTCCCCTGAGCTCCGACAGTACTTGAAGTTGGAGATGATGTCGTCTGCTGCCACGAACCCTGGCTTGCAGCTCCACAAGGCGAGAGTCCCGGCGATCTGAGCCTGGCTGCAGTTCACTCCATCTCCGGCGAATGTGCAAGTGTAGTCGACCGTCTCAGATGCAAGGGGAGGACAGATCACCACGGACGATACTGTCGTAGTCGCGGCTAAGCAGCAAAAACAATTTCCGGTAAGAATAATAGTTTACGATGAAATTGTTGTGAATAATTTAACAACAATTGGAATTGTTGGACCGAATTCTTGTTTAGTCTGTGATACTAAAGCATCTACATTTTACAATTGACTCCAAGATCTAGGCATATTAATCTACAATATCTTTGTGAATCAACTTATTAATATTAATATAGAATTAATACTAATTGGAACAATGGTTATATTGTCCCCCGGGTAACAACTACCTCCTGCATTATTAACCTGCCGCCGTTACATATGACCCGGGAACAATGAAACACAGCGGCGTAGCCAGTGGGGGGAAGGGGGGGCAAGGGGGTGCGAACAGACCCGCCCCGCCCCCTTGTTCTGGCGCCCCTCAAGCCTTAGTTTGTTCCACTTCAAAGTCCCAAATACCTTTGTGATATAAGTAAATACGTACATCCTTTTACATTGTTAGTTCAAAGGCAATAAGTTCAACTTTGTATTTTTAAGCAATAACCAGGTCAACAATTCATCAGCCACCGCAGTTTCAAATGCTCAAGGTCTATTGCCATTTACTTCAGGTAGACAAGTTTGAGAGTTTTGCTCTGTCAAACTACCCTCATAATTAAAAAATAAGTCCTGTAACGGCAAGTATACATTAATAAAGTCATGCAAAGCCAAATTATCAGCAATGCGCTCAGATGAAACGTTCCTTGATATTATTAAAGAAGCAGAAGGGTTTGCAGACTCATGTGAATCGTAAAAAAGTTTTGTACATAAGAGAATGTGTAAATAGAAACGATTTCATGATGAGCTTGCCGAAGATTCTCCCATTGCATCTGCAAAAGAACATTTCAGGAGTCACTAGTCAGGTTTCTTCAAAGTTATCGATGGTTTCACCACGCATCTGGGAGATCGCTTTGAAGATTTTGATAATATAATATAATTGATAATGCACTGCCAGCTATAATAAAAAGAGTAAAATCTGTAGATAAATTTAAGAAAGGAATTGTTAGGTTAATCAAAGATAATGAGTATGTATTTGGATGTAAATAATTTGAGATAAAACTATATATTTTGTATTTGATGTAAGATAGCGTAATGTCGCTAATTAACAAATATTATTATTATTATTTATTATTTTATTATTATTATATTTTATTATAATTATTATTATTTTATTGGATGTATTTCATACAAACTCGGTTAAAACCGGAGCTAACATGTTGTACGGACTTACGTCAAGTACTTCCATGTGTACCTATTACATACATTATTACTTTTGTCTTAACTCTAACTAAAATAAGTCATTTATAAATTGTAATATGTTGTAGATGATGTTTTCTTTCTGCTGTGTACGGTCGTGGCCGATTTCTCGTCGCCATCCTAGCATTTGCTCTTCGGACTATGGGGAAACCACGAAAACCATGTCAGGATGGAAGCTGTCTCGAAAATCTCGAAGTATCATTCTTAGTTTAGAAATTTACGAACTATTCTACACGTGTTGAGTATTACTGCCTTTTGAGTCTCGATGTATAATTGGGTTGAAGATCTAGTTGTTTAATGCTTTCATGTAGCTTCTTCGGTATGATGCGTTGGCTGATATAATGAATGGGATTGTATTTACCTTTTTCTGTTTCCACATCTTCTTGATCTCAATTGCAAGTTCACTATACTTGTCAATTTTTTTCTTCCACGTGGTCTCGACGTTATGGCACATTGGGATAGTAACGTCGATTAGGGTAGTTTCTTGTTTCTCTTGTCAATTATTATTAAATCCGGTCTGTTGTGATGTATCGTTTGGTCTGTTATAACTGTGCGGTCGTAATATAATTTGTAATCTTTACTATCTAGTACTTTCTCTGGTTTGTATTTGTAGTAAGGTGTGTGTGTGTCAATGAGGTTGTACTTGATTGCTAGTTTTTGATGAATAATGTTAGCTACTTGGTTATGTCTGTAGAGGTAAATCTGTTGACATAGTGACTTGCACCCGGATATGATGTGTTCGATTGTTTCACCCTTTGCACTACATTTTCTACATTTGATCGTTTACTGTCGCATCTTGTATTATGTATTTTTTATAATTGTTCGTCGCAATCACTCTGTCTTGAATAGCCATCATAAAACCTTCTGTTTCTCCAAATAGTTCCCCGTTGTTTAACCACCTATTTGATGCTTTAATATCTACGTGACCTTTGTGTAGTTCATCATAATTATTATTATTATTATTATTATTATTATTATTATTATTATTATAGTGGTTCTTTATTGTTCAAACAATCTCAGGTACATTTGCGTCCTGGTATACACAAGGCGGGGTAAGGCCCAAGCCCAACAAAAAGTTTACATTAACAGCGTGAAAACATAAGTATAGTACACATATTATTGTTAGACAAATTAATCAAATTAACAAAATAATAATAAAGATGAGTGTGATAACAAAATCGATAATAGTTTCTATCTATAAAACAAGCAATTGTATGGCAAAATCTTTTAAAGAGAGAGAGAGAGAGGAAGAAGGAGAGAGAGAGAGAGAGAGAGAGAGAGCGAGAGAGAGAGAGAGAGAGAGAGGAGAGAGAGAGAGAGGATGAGAGAGAGAGAGAGGTGATTACTGCAAAAATCTTCTGACTATGTGGCACGTTTGAAGGATGACTGCTTTCTGCATGCTGATGTAGAGATTTGGAGAAAGACCCAGGCATTGTAGGCTGGCAGAGAGGGAAGATGGTATGACTCCAGTGGCTGAGATCACGATAGGCACGACAGTAACAGTTTTCATTTTCCAAATTCTTGTTATTTCTTGACTTAAATTTTGATATTTTTCCACTTTAGTGTTCTCGGTGTTCTCAATATTTTTACTCATGGGGATCGCAATGTCAATTAGATATGTAATTCTGTTAGATTTATCGCATAAAATGATGTCCGGTTTGTTGTGGTCTATGGTTTTGTCTGTTATAACCTGTTTATCCCAATACATTATAAATTCTGCATTTTCGATCACAGGTGCAGGAGAATACTTGTAATAAGGAGGTGGATTGACAAGTAGATGTGCGTTCATTCCTAGATGTTGATAAACTATCTTTGCTACCTGATTATGCCTACTGAGATACCACGTGTTGGCAATTGAAGGACAACCAGCTATAACATGGTCTATTGTCTCCGTAAACTTTTTGCATTTTCTACACATATCATTGTCATTGGATTTGATGATGAATTTTTTATAGTTGTTGATATTTATAACCTGATCTTGGATGGCGAACATAAATCCTTCGGTTTTCAGCAAACAAATCTCCTTTGTTAATCCATCTTCTTGATTTATCAATTTCAATATTTTGCTGCTGTATGCTTTTTGGGTATCTCCCATGAAGTGATTTGGTATTCTATACATTCATGTTCATATTTTAAATCTTCTATGTATATTTCTGGATGGAAAGAATCGTCATTTAGCTTGAGGGGAGTTATAGTTTTATTCTCGGAGTTTAAGTTCTTGGTGATAATGGAATGTAGAATTAAGAAAGTATGATCTGAGTTTATGAACTTGCGAATAGCACAATGACCGAATATTTACCAATCCTCTTCCACCCTTTCCCCGTGGTATATATAACCTTTCAGAAGATGCTTTTGGGTGGTGAGTTCTGAAGAAGGTCATTTGTCTTCTTGTTAAACGATCTAGGTCCATCAAGTCCACATCTGACCACTTCACAATACCAAATGAAAAGGTCAAGATTGGTAAAGCCCATGCATTTAATGCCTTGATTTTATAGCTTCCTTTAACATTTGATTTTAAGATAGTTTTAACTCTATGTTCATACTTTTGTTTAAATACATTTTTTAATTCCTTGTGGTTAAGAATAATGTTTTGCCTCATTCCTAGGTATTTGTATCTTTCTTCGCTATTGTTTATGTTTGGAATTTCTTGACCGACACCAATTTGGTAATTGTCAGTTTCTTGCAATTTTCCACTTTTCATATGCATTGAAGCACATTTATCTAATCCAAATTCCATATGAATGTCTTCACTGAATAATTTTACAATGTCAATTAAAATTTTGAGCTCTTCTTTTGATTTTCCAAACATTTTAAAAAATCATCCATATACAGCAGATGTGTTATCCTTGTCATTATTTCTTTACAGGTAAGGCGATATCCAGCATTTGTTTGATTAAGTAGCTCTGATACTGGGTTTAATGCGAGACAAAACCATAGAGGGCTAAGGGTGTCCCCCTGGAAGATCCCTCTCTTTATTGCCATATTTTCAATATTAACAGAGTCGAATGGAGCACCGTTATCAACTGTGGATTTACCTTTTACAAATCAAGAACTTTGATTAACCAATCGTGCGGAACCGAATCAAATGCTTTTTTTGTAGTCTATGTAAGCTACTGATAGATTCCTCTTTTTGTCATTTGCATGTTTTGTAACAATACTATCAATTATAAGCTGCTCTTTACATCCATATGCATTTTGTGTGCATCCTTTCTGTTCCCACGCTAAAATTTCATGTTCTGATAAATGTTCTGTTAATTTCAAGGTAAAGATTGATGTTAGAATTTTATAAATGGTTGGCAAGCAAGTGATGGGTCTATAATTTTTGGGTCCGATCTGTCTCCTGTCTTGAATATCATATTGGTTATACCTTGAGTAAAGAATCCTGGAACAAGTGATGGGTCGTGAAGTACTTGGTTAAAGAAATCCTTTAGTTTACAATGCACTGGCGTTAGTCTTTTCCACCAAAGTTCTGTATTCCATCTACTCCAGGAGCTTTCCAATTATGAGTTTTGTTATTGCATATGTAATGTCGTCTATATTTACTACTATATCCGGCATTTCTTCAATTTCATCTGTTCTTTGTTCTATATGAGGAAGCCATTCGGCCTCGCGGTTAAAGCTTTTGGTTTTGACCAAATGTTGCTCCAATATTCCTCCAAGGCTTCTTTAGTAGGAGGAGGAATATTGTCGT
This sequence comes from Sweltsa coloradensis, assembly GCA_024449915.1. Lineage (NCBI taxonomy): Eukaryota > Metazoa > Arthropoda > Insecta > Plecoptera > Chloroperlidae > Sweltsa > Sweltsa coloradensis. Next base: position 15,682 of record JAMZAV010016504.1, on the reverse strand, counting down.
TGTCAACCATAACTTTGTTTCCTAGTTTCCGAATAAAACAGTTTCTCATTACTCTTAAACAATTTGTTTTCTTCGTGTCTCCTGCTACACTGCACATATCTTTTTAAGCGTGCCGCTAGAGCTTTCAATCTTTGTTTCATAGTGTCCAAATAGTCTTCACATTTTAATCTGAAATCTTCTTCACATGGATATGTTCCGGCTTTCTCAAAAACATGGTTAACTGTTCCTCAGGGACACCGATGTGTTATTTTACTAGATATGCTGTTAAATGTCCAATATCCCCTCTTAGTACGTTGATTCTATGTTCTAACCTTCTTTTCCATTTTTCCTCCCTTTTTGGTTTAGTCCTATTGTTTTCTGAATTTCTTGGTTGGATAAGGTGAAAGTTGAACTTCTCTGCTACAGTGACTGCTCCACAAAATACAGCCAGATGAATTTTCATGAAATCGGTTGGATCTAAATTACTTAAATATTCTTCCAATATGTTATTCAGACAGTTAATGTTATTAATTATTATTATTATTATTATTATTATTATTATTATTATTATTATTATTATTATTATTATTATTATTATTATTATTATTATTATTATTATTATTATTATTATTATTATTATTATTAATATTATTATTATTATTATTATTATTATTATAGTCACGTGTATTTAGGTATCACAATTGATAGATTTTTGTCGTGGAGGCCTCACATTGTATCCTTGTGTAAGCGCCTAAGATCTTGTGCATTTCAGTTATTTAAGTTAAAAATGGTGTTACCTTTCAAACTTTTACAGTCTGTGTACATTGCTATAGCTGAATCTATTATTTCATATTGTTGGTTGGCCTGGGGCTCTGCTTCGCTCTCTCACGTGAATTTAATATCAAACCTTCAAAATGCAATGATTAAAAACAATTACACCATGCTTTTTACAAAAACAATGTGAACTACAATAGTATAGCCATGAAGTATAACTTTGTAATGTACTACCTTTTCATACCTGTACATGTATAAATTCATTTTAAAATTACTATACATTCTATTAGTGTTCCGTACGATGGTAGGGGGTCACGAGGTGGAGAACAAGAGGAAATTACATTTTACCACAGTTTAACAACAAATATGCAAAAAGAACAATTTTTACTTAACACCTGCAATATTTAATAGCCTTCCCGTGCATCTACGAAATTTAGATAAAATATCAGCCATAAAATCAGAAATTAAAGGTCATTATCTTGAAACTATGCGCATAGAAGACGACAATTGCTGACCACTACCCCTACCATGGCGCAACATTTTATAATTGTTTGAGTTCAGTTAAATTGAGTATTATTGTATTGTTCATTCTTGTCGTTTGTTATTTTCTTGTTCCTTATTATTTAAATTAATCATTTATGGAGTTCCTAGTAATTTTTATGTATTGGGGGGTTATTGTAATAACTCACACTTATCGCAGATATTTCATGTATTTATGTATTATTTAAACCACAACAAGACCCGTTTAATAAGGCTTGTGGTGGAAAGAAGCTTATTCCATTTTGTACATATGTTAATAAATAAATTGAAAAAAAAAATATATATTAATTATTATTATTTATATAATTATTATTATTATTATGGATTATTATTATTATTATTATATTATTATTATTATTAATTATTATTATTTTTTATTATTATTATTATTTATTGATTCATAGCAGTGTTTTTTTTGTCGAAAAGTTTTGCCCCGACTGGGGTTCGAACGGGTCGAATCCCAGTCGGGCAACTTTTTCGCGCTGGACAACTGCTATGAATCAATAACTATGTCCTTAAAGCGGGCTTATGCTTAAACCATATATCATTTTATTATTATTATTATTATTAATTATTATTATTTTAATTATTATTATATTATTTTATTATTATTATTATTATTATTATTATTACATTTGCTTAAAATTTTTCCTGTTTAGAAACCATCAATTTTTTCGAGGAAAGAAATATTCTTATACTCTCGCAAGGATTGGGCACTTTGTTTTTAACCAAAATTACATTTCTTATCCCTTAATTTGTGATGAATTTGATTATCATTTCCGTGATTTATACTGCAGGAGATGAAAAGCTTAATGTTGACACAGTATTAGATACACTAGAACCCAAATAGGATAACTTCTGAAAAGTTTTTATACATAATTTGGTCCACCTTGTATCAAATCATCTTATACTTTACGGTAAGCAGTGGCTACGTCGGCTGAGTAGAAGTTTCGGCAGGCCTCAAGGCATTAAAAACAAAACGTAGGGTCAACTACTCAGGTCGTTTATCCAATTTTATCTTTGCTAAATATTGAGAGAAAACCTGGTCGGAATCCACTGATTTGTAAACGTGATAACAAATCTGGCAATTCTTTCTCCGAGCTGCAATGACCAGTTAAATAGCTATACGGATAAGCTGAATGGATCGAAAGCTAAAGCTAAATCCATAAATTACAAAATCCATCCTCAGCGGGGGCGGGGTATCGAACCCCGGTCTCCTGATTGGCCGTAAAGATTTTTGTTTTTTAATTTCTGAATCTGTTTACATAAAAATCATTGCATCTAAGGGAGTGTTTCCCTATTTAAAGAACTAAAACATATGAAATAATATGTTTTAAACATATTATATATTGCGTGATATTTCCGTAAAGTGTAAAATAACATTAAAATGAATCACGAAGCCTACAGCTAAATATATATAATGTGTTTTGTCTAAGATTTCCGTGATCCACTTTTTAATGTTTAAATGATTTTACGAAATATCACGCACAGTATTATATAAAATTACTTTAATTCCAAACGTTTCGACAAAACAGTTTTCCATTGTTCATGGGAAGGGTAAAACAATTAGAAAAAAACGAGCTACCTTGCAAACAAAGGAAATTACAAAGATCCAATTTGCAGTGACCCTAAAAAACAAATCACATTACATGCGTTGTGAGTGTGACTTCTTGTGACATTCTAGCAGGCCTATCGCTGTCCTTCGTGCCTTGGTACCTAACAGCTGGTTGTAAATGTATACAGCTCAGCTTGTGGAAATGAAAGGTTGTATGTCACTAGCAGGCTCTTGTTGTTACCTAGCACCTCCAGACATACAGCCCAGCCACCCTTGGAGGAATCTCTAGCAGTGCTCGGAGCATTACAATAATTAAACCAAATATCCCCACCAAAATAACGTTATTGGAATTACTCCACCAGTAAATGCGATAGAACTCTGTTCTCCAGTGGCTGGGCCAGAGGGTGACGTTGGGGACCACGCACTTTAAACCTTGCCGTTGTGTTGGGCTGCAGCTTTAGTGTGAGAGTCTGCTTGATAGCCCCCGACATCCAGGGCCACCTCCACTCGTCTGAGCTGTGGCGTGAGTGATAACCGTCACTTGGGAATGACAGCGTCCCCGCCCAGGACCCAGGCATGTTGGCGGACAGGCCGAACTCTCCCTGCACCTCACAGGTGGCCGTGACGGTTGTCTCTCGTGTAGGACCAGGCGTAGAGTTGGTGCAGTGGGCCGACCTGAAGCAACCCATGTCATTGACCTGAGTAAACACACTGAGGAAGAGCTTTGTTTATCGTATAGAGAACAAACAGTACATGACTACGCAGGTTCCTCTGGATATAACCCATGTAAACTTTTAACATTTTTGTCTGTTATAATTTCTGTTCTTTATGAGAAAAGAGGAGACTGGCTACCCAATTATTTTCATTTTTTAAGCGCGTAACTTTTTCACTGATATGCCTACAAAATTAGAGATCCTTGTAGTAGCTATAATCAGATAACACCATCTTTGTCTGACGAACGATTCCGTCCTAATACAATCAATAGCAGGCGGTAATGAACGTCAAATGTTTGTACTTGCCTGAGAAACACATTTTTGAGTTTTAAATGTGAGTCAAAAGTATTTTATTAAATGAGTTTTTTTTTCAACCCATCTTACACTCATCGCGCCTGAATGATGAAGAGAAAAAAAATATTTTCAATCGGACAATTATTGGTAAATCTGTAAAAATTCGGATTTTATCATGCTAAATGTAAAGTTTTTTGGGCTAGCATAAGTCGGTTGGACACCATCGGTGTGTTTAGGCAGACAATCCCGTATCCAATAAACCACATCGGACGGGGGGTGTACACGAACGGTTAAAAATAATTAAGCCTGGGGCCAGTTTGAACCGGTTTTTATACAATATTTTTGAAAAAGTAATTTTTCACGATTCAACTTGTTCTTTAGATACTCCTTTACAGTGCAACAGACTTTGCAAATATCGCCTCACCCGCACTAACATTGGCTCGGCCTGATCATCTTGCATACCATTTAATTTGAGCTTTATAGTTTTCGACGCTAAAAATATAATACTACACATTGTTTTTTATAATAATAACCTCTAATAGTTTCTGCTCCCAGTGATGTTGCCTCGAGACACGGAAACAAATAAACTTTACAACTTATTTACTTTTATTGCAAAATTAACAAGGAATGAAGTAAACAATGTATGGTGTATGTAGTAATCTGGTTGACCTAATGAGTAATACACCTTGACATCACGTGCCACGACGAGTCCGCAGTGTATCTCTGGTCACGCTTGTGTGTGGTAGAGTGAATATAACCCCTGACCAGTCCCGTTGTCCGCCTCGCTGATGTTTGGTGAGCGTGAGGCCACACCTCCCGCTCTGCAGTCCGGGCCCCGAGGTAGAGATGCCGCCGTGCTTGGGCAGACCCGGCTCCCTTGGAGAAGTAGAGCTCACCAGACTTTTCTAGTACGGGTAGAACGTGGCGATACTCAGTGCTTCCCCCCCGCCTTCATCAGTTACCCTCGCCTCCCCCGCCCGGGAGGACGACCTGCTCTCTCTGTGTTTGTCCAGGTGTTAGGGAGGGGTTTACCCCAGCCTGTAACGAGGGAGAAACACATTCCGTGTTTGTTGTCACTCAGACTAGACACCGGGTCAACACTGTCTAGTGTTCAACTCCAGCCAACCATGTCGGACCAGAAAACCTTCTCGTTGATATTAGAGTGAGAGTTTCAACACTTGTTGCTTGGCTTACTTTCTGGGTCAACAACAACAACAACAACAACAACAACAACAAGTGGGGGGAGGGGCACCTGCAGCATGTTGTGTGTGGGGGTAACTCGCCAAGTAAAGAGTTTAGTGTCGGGCGGAGGCATACAAGGAAACATTACTTCACAGAAAGACAATCATAGAAAATGTAGGTAGACGTGGAAAAAACTTTCTCGAAAGACTGGTTGCAACTGGTTCAAACCGGCGACCATTTTCAACAAAATTCTATACCTTGTTTCGTGCACACCCCCCCGTCCGAGGTGTTTTTGAGATACGGGATCGACCGTCTGAACACGAATGGAGTCAACCGTTTTGCTCTAAGAACAACAGCCCTATATTTGACACTGTAAAAAACCGGTTTTTTACTAATTTGAGCCTAGACGGAGAGCAAAGTAATTTTTTTTAATTTTGTTTCAATCATCTTCTCACATCATGACCAATGATCTGGAATAAAAAGTTTTCATCTTGGACCATTACAATGGTTCAACGGTCAAAAACCGTTTTATTACCGTGCAATCAAGGTTTTTTGGCCTAGAGCAAAATGGGTTACACACACCGTGTTCAGACGAATGATCCCCGTATCCAAAAAAACCTCACACGGGGTGTTGGTGACTCGTACGGTTGAAAATAACTTAAAAACCAGTGCTGGTTTAAACTGGTTTTTTACCAGTGACGAAAAAATAAATTCTCTACGTTTCAACTTGTACGTTCGAGACCCAGTCGTACAATTTAATGTTTTCCTTATAATATCTCAACTCCCCGCACTAACCTCTGTACTTGGGAGGATGCTGCACATGGTGCCCCTGGCTCTGCCTCACAAGACCCTCGACGCCATTCAACGATAAATTAAACCACGTGTTGCACTTGCCTGCCCCGATACTCTGTCCCTCTACTGTGACGTGGTCGAGGTTTTCTTGTATTTATTCCGTCCTAGTTTTGAGGGTGGGTGGACGTGTCTCACATCCCGTGTTGTTACATAGACTATACTGTGTGAAGACTGTGTCAATCACTGGCAGCGATAGAGGTCGGCCCAGGCGTACTTCCAGCCTCCGCCCTCGTTCGGACGCGACAGCCGACCATCCATATCTTCAGCCCGCCACCTGCAGCGAGCCGCCGCAGTCCCCCCCCTGCCCCCAGGAACCCGGGCCCGCTGTAAGATGTAGCTGGTTAGCTTGCTGTACTAGTGGGCAGGGTTTGCCTGGGACTGAGGCCCCCGCTCAGCTACCAGCAGCGGCCCTGTCTTGGTATTTGAGGCTGTTCCCACCACCTGAACCTGACACCCGGCGAGGGCCACGTCAGCTGAGCAGGTGAATGAGACAGTCTGGGCGGCAATCGTGGTAACACGCACGTGGTCTGGGCTTATGTTGAGGGTTGAAGGACGCGACACCTGGAGACAAGCATCAGAGGTTGTGAGACAGATTTTGTTACACACTTACTTTTCACTTTTTTTATATTACATTCTTAACAAAATTCATTAAGTATATATGATAAATAAAAAAATACAAATGCAGAACATGACTGAACTGAGGGGTGTGACAGACAAATTTGAAGTAAAAATAAGAAGGTGACAACACAGAGAACGGAACACAAAACAAGTATAATATAAATACCGTTGTTGCCTGAAACACATAAAGTTAGTTTGTGAAACCCTAAAAGTTTAATTTAATACTTATACAATAGTTAACATATTTACGAAGTCAAAAAGTGTCAGAAGAAATGCGATTTTAAGAGCTGTTTAATATTTTTTGATGGTAGACATGGTGTTGGTAACCAACCAGGGTTAGGTAGCTTACACCACTAACCGGGGCGGACATATTATAAATACTGCCCAACCGATCCTGCGTCTGAACAACTTGTTTTGCAATTATTATGAGTTCGATACATTGTATCAGCCCTTCAAGGAATCTGATGGCCTTTACAAAGACCAACCGATACATTGATTATAATATAAATTTACCTTGGTGCAGATACACCGAGGGTCTTATTTCTAGACCACACAATTTCACAATAGCTACATAATGTACAACTCGAGCGGGTTTGACCCGGGTGGTCGGGTTTTCCCAGACGACGTCTGAACATAAACGCTTTGTGGCAACAACACTACAGACAGCAACATATTCTTGCAGTGGACCTGTGCAACATAACTGCCATTCTGAAACAATTTATATTTTTTCTATATTATAAATTCAAAAATCATATGTACATATATTGACTTGAATTGGGTGTGTTCTAGAAATTTAAAACAACACAAGCACATATATTGACGACATGATATGAAGCATATTATATGTTTCCCTTAAAATTGAGTAATGTAAGTAATTTGGGAAAAATCAGAAAATGTATAAATTATGTTAGATTTCTTGATATTGTTGTTCAGGAAATCACTCCTTAGTTGGAAAAGTTTTAATATTAAATTATTAAAAAATATGAACTGAAACAGAAGGAGTTACTCACGGACGTCCTGAGGCCTGCCATCACAGCAGTGCAAACAACACCTTGGACATTGTTGACAAGAGAGAATAATATTGTAGATGAGACGACAAAGCTCTTGGGCTGAGAATGTGGGAGAGAATAAACAGGTCGTCGCTTTATACAAACCAGATCGTGAGAAACACCACGTCAGTGACTTGGAAGCAAGAGACAAACAAGATGGGCCGTCGTCAATAGTCAAACACCCAACACACGGTCCCGCTATGGCGTGTTGGAATTGAGGCCAATCCACCACTCGCCGATCGACTCACAGATGCAAAGTTTCGTCTCAAGATGGAAGCCTGGGTGGCGTGAGGAGAACAGGTCAGAGGTCAACGTGTCAGTGATAATACTGACTGGGAGCCTCGCGTGTTTTTTGCAATCACGAATATGACACTGTTCCATATGTTCCAACAATACGAATGAAATGTTTTTATTACGAAACTCACATATTATATTAGCCTTGTTACCTTTGTTTTAACAACTACGCACGTGAGTACTTTACAGACCTGTACTACATCACCTAAGAGGACAGTGTACCCCTTACTTGAAGGTGAATTAGGTTGCGGCTCGTCTAGTGGCTACTTCTGCTTCATGAGAGACAAAACAAAATTAACAAAAATGATTGAAGTAATTAAAAACAGTTATTTCGTAAGAGATGCTTCGTTACGCGTTTAACTCCCCAGATCTGCAAGATATCCCTGGGGTTCAATATCTAAAGGCTAGTCGCCTCTGTCGCTGGACTATAGGTTTTCTATCAAGTTAGTAATAGGCTCCTGTTTCGAATTCTCGCGGAGGTCATAGTGAAGGCGGGGTCGAATCCATGAGACCTCGTGATCCAGGGTCTCGCGCGTAACGAAATTCCTTGAAAAGTATAAAACTTGAAGTGGCAACCCTGATTTACACAAAAAAAATATTCATGCATTTTCTAATCGCAATACCCTCTAAATTAGGCAACAAGATCATCAGCTTAGGGAATTAATATCCTTTAACAAATTTGTATGGAAACAAAGTAACAGATTTTACTGATAAATAATAACAAATTCCATTTTTAAACTCAATGTCATGTTATTACCAGTTTCTACGCCTGTTATCAGTGTCCGCCCGTGAACTCTGACACTAGCGTGATACACTGTGAGGCCACCGCGTTGTTGGTTCAAAGCCAGGCTGTGTTGTTTGCCAACCAGATTAGCCGCTTTAAAGTAACTACATTGAGATTCACAGTAAATACCTCGTAGATAGAAGAATGATGGTCCTATTTTTGGGAAGGCGGTTACAAAGATATAATACCTAGTATGTGTGGGCTCGTTGGATCTGGGCAGAGGCACTGTTCCGATACAGAGGTCCTCCAGTTTCGATTTCCGCTTTTTGGCTGCGATTTTATTCGATTTTTTTATGAACAATCATGCTTCATATTATTCCTTGGCTCAATGTGTTAACGGTGACTTGGAGTCGTAGCGAGGCACAATCAATAAACTCTAAGGTTGTTGATTCTAGCCATGTGATTCGTGTCTTGACGAGAGCCAGTGACAGTTTCTTTTGCTCATAAGTCATATGTTTTGACCAGTGTGACATAGAAGCGGAAAATTCAAGTCATTTTCAAAATGCCCTTTAACAAGTCACGTGGGGGCGTTATAACTACCCTTCAGACGCCCCCAAGTGGGCCCCAAAAGGGTCAAAATCTTGCCCCATTAAGTAAAACCATGATTAAAAACATACGAAACTTTATAACATAAGTTAGCCCTAAAAAGAATATCACTACACTCGTCAACGGGATGCGTTGGGCCCGTTGACGTCCGTCAGACGCCCCCAAAGTGGGCCCCAAAAGTAAACTCTGCCCTCTGGAGTTATACCCTACAGATTCAACTACGTCTTTTATAGTGAAAATTACCAGAAAAACGAATATCACTGCGTCAGACGGGCTGCGGTTGGGCCCGTTGGACCCACAGACGCCCCCAAAGTGGCCCCACCCACACCAAAAAAAAGTCAAGTCTGCCCTCAATAGGTATAATGATTCAAACATAACGTCATTTTATACGAAAACGTAACCGAGGTAAACGAATATCACTCGTTAGACGAGCTGCGTTGGGGCTTTGAACCGTTAGGTAACCCCCAAATTTGGCCCCCCAAAAAAGTCAAATCTGCCCTCATAAAGTATGAATGATTCAAACATACGTCATTTTATAGAAAAAGGTACCAGGAAAACGAATATCACTCGTCAGACGAGCTGCGTTAGGGCTTTGACCCGTTATATAACCCCCAAAGTGGGCCCCCAAAATTGTCAAAGCTGCCCCGTAATGATATACATAATTCCAACATAAGTACTTTTATAGAACCAATTACCAGGAAAACGATATCCTCGATCAAATTCCACTCGCAGCCTTCTCGTGGTTTGGCCCGTGATTAGGGGATTTTTTCTCCCTGAAACTAATGCGAGCTCTGGTTTTCGTCGGGAAACTTTCCCCTTCCTTTGACTACCTCCCCGACGGCGACGACAATGACAACACGGACGTATTATACTCAGACAGAGACGAACACGACGTGGGGAACCCCCATGCCCTCCCTATACGCTTGTGGCTGGTTCTGACAGCACAGGCCTGTCCCACCCCTTTCCCCCGCGTCCAATCCTACGTCACTCCCTTCGTCTCGATTAACCAAGTTTCATACATATGAGACGTTAAGCCATATCCAATCAAATTGTCAGACCGGGCTGCGTTGGGGCTTTAAACCCGTCAACGCCCCCGAAGTGGGCCCCAAAAAAGGTCAAATCTGCCCCTCATAAGTTATTTATGATTCAAACATACTCCCTATAATTTACAGTTACTAGAGGTCTAGATATAAGTCGGCAGACGAATCTGGTTTTTGGCGGCTTTGACCCGTCAACGGCCCAGAATTGGCCCTAAAAAATGATCATATCTGCCCTCATAAATTAAACATGATTGAAAAATACGGCATTTTGGATGAGCGTAGCGAGCAAGCGAGTCTAAGCGAGACTTCAATTTTCACTGACGCTCCAAAAAACTTAGCTCGGGTGTTTTTTTTTTGGTTTTTGGGAGAAGAAGGAAAGAGAAGGGTCGGTTTGTTTGTTTGTTTTGTTTTTCTGTCTGTTTGTTACTCTCTCCCGAGGCAAACGGCATATCCGATCTTGATGAAAATTTGAGGGACCTCGAAATCTCTGAACTAGAGGTGTATTGTTTTTGGGTCAATCGAAGAACTATTTCCATGACTATCGTACTTTACGATTTTTTTCGATTTTTACTTGCGATCTTTTCGAGACTATTTGGGCCAATTCTGACAAACGGGTGGGGCTACACTTTCATATAACAGAAACATTAAAGTTATGGTGATGTAGTACCTTTTGAAAAGAAAAAGGTTGAAAAACGTAAGCCATAATCTATAGAAATAAAGCTTTTAATATAAAGATTTTTGATTTTTTGTGCTTATAGTTTTCGTGCCATTTGGGCCATTCTGCCAGCGGGTGGGCTAACAACGTTCTATTATACATGTACATTAAGGTTATTGTGTGTAGTACCTTATTGAAAGAAAAATGTGAAACATTAGCGAGAATCCATAGAACTAGAGCTGTTAATATAAGTTTTTTAACGTAATATTTCAATTGACAAGAAACATAGAACTTTGACACAAAAGGCAGCAAACAAAGCACTTGCAACAGTAAAGATACCCACGCAAACTTAAAAACTTTTATAAACTCATCCATCAACGCGCGGGACTTTAGCGTTTTCCTAGTTATAAGAAAAATTCGGCATTGTAAATCAATACGCTGGTTTGGGGCTAGCTTCTCGATTCTATCTCTCGCTACAGGGTCTCCATGACCTGATCGTACGTGTTCTGTGAATCTGGATTGGGAAGCAATTTCTAATAACTAAATAAAACAAACTACGATTCTCATTTAGGGATCACTATATTTTACAACAGAACTAATCTTGCCCTTGACCTTCAGCTTGTGCATTCTCCTAGTGTCCGCGAAGTTTGACTCCCACTGTAACTCCCTGAACACCGACAATTAATCAACCAATCATTGCTCACCGATTCAACCCTCTGTCCGGTATGAAAGTCAGTGTCTGCAGGTCCGAACCCACGTCCCCTTGGTTGTCTTCACGTCTTCTTGCTTCACATCTTCTTACTGGTGTCTCTTTCTTGCTTCAGGTCCAAAGTCCTTCTCCCCGTTTTTAGGCCACCTCGTCGGTCATTATCAAGCTTCTTCCCCTGATTCTGGTATCTCTCTCCCCCTACCACTTAGGCTTCAAGACCCCTCATCAGCATTGACTATCCGACCCCACTCAAATCTCCTTATCCGAAAACCAATTAAAGTCTCCTTTGACCCCCTCTGCCGACCTTTGGTCCTAGAGAAGGTCGCCTCCCTTAATCCACTATTAACTTCAGCCGTTCTATATTATTAAACGTCTGCTTTTAGGATTTAAAACAAACTTTGATACAATAACACAACTTGTTTACCTCTTGTCGTGTTTTCAATGACATCAAATTCCAAGTATCTTACACTACAACTGTTGTTGATAGTTATTACAACACCTATGAAGCTAACTGCCTTACCAGTACTGTCAACTCATAATGAATAGATAATAGTCCATATATACATATACATTACAAATCACTCGTCATACTGGTGTGTTTGGGCCCTTACCCGCTATTCCCCCCTCCCCCCACGCCCCAAAAAAAGTTTAAAAAATGTTTTGTTCTCGAATACTTCGAAATTATGTGGATTTAATTCGGATTGTGCGAAATATGTAGTCATGATATTTATGCATATTTTGGGTATGGAGGACCTGCAACTACCACTTTTTTTTTGTTTGAATATCTAGTCGATGAATAAATCAGGAAGACATGTTATACTTCGTCTTATGTGAATTATTTAAAATAATAATGATAGTAATGTATACGTAATATTAAGGGTGAAAACTGTAAAGAGTGTTCGTTTTTTTTTTTTTAAACCAATGAAGAGTTGTGTTTATTTACCTTCTGTTACATGATACTATGACGGTTTCTGGACTTTGAAATCACAGATCAGTTTAAACTTTTGCATATTTGTATAAACGATACAAGATAATCTTGTCAATCATTTACTTTTATCAAATAAGTAATTTAGATCACGAGTTTATCCTAAGTTACGAAGAATTGGTATGAGCGTAGCGAGCGAAGCGAAGATTCCTATTTCACTACTACACTTGGAGAAAAAAATCCGAGTGTTTTTTTTCTTTTTTTTTCTGTATTTTGCTGTTTTGTTAACACGATTCGGCTAAAACCACTAACTACCAATTGTGATTAAATTTTGTGGAGGCCTTCGAATCTCTGAACTTAGAACTGCCACGTTTTTTGAGCGCACTCGAAAAAAAAAATCATTATGAAAATCGCAATTTTATGATTTTTTTTTTTTCGATTTAAAAAAAATTCTTTCGTCGACACCTACTGCTTATTCGACATAATGATTTTTTCACAGAACCTTTATTTATGAATTAAGATATTCGTGTAAAATTTGAAGCTCATCGAAAAAAAATTCTCATGAAAATAAATTTTACGGGTTTTTTCTTTTTTAAACAATTCTTTGACTACACCTACATGCTTTATCCTATTGTAATGATTTTTTTTCACAGAACTTACATTTTATGAATTAATATATTCGTGTTAAATTTGAGCGCAATCGAATAATTATTTTCTTTATAACAATCGCAATTTTACGATTTTTTTCTGTTTTTTTTTAAATTACAATAATTAAAAAAATTAAATATTTTATTAATTTTTTATTTTACTTTTATAACTTTTTTAAGAATATTCGCTTAAAACACAGAAAATCCGCATATCACATGGCAGCTCATGCCCCAATTAACGCTCGTCCAACAACGCGGCGGGACTTAAGCGTTTCCCTAGTTGATTTGGTACGATGCTCTAGTATCTATGTGACCAAAAAAAGATGGGCCCCCAAAAAAAAAACGTAAAGCCGCTTTAAAAAAGTTTCAAAACACCATTTTCGCAAAATTTTCTGGATCAAAAAATGGACAAGTTCGCGATAAGTTACAAGATATAATTTTTTTAAAAGGTCATTTAATTGTAGTTGAGCCGAGCGAAGCGAGCGTCTCCACTTGACTCTTTTGGCTCCGAATGTCCTGTTTTTTTTTGGTTTTTTTTTCTGTTACTACTCAGCTTCGATACAGTTCGCACCGGTTTTCTCATGATCGAGACTGAAATTTTGCACACCATGTACATACCACCTAGGCGGGTTGCTGTATAGTTTTGTGGCAAAATCGGTCAAAAAGTTTAAAAAGTTACATTAAAGTTTAATCGAAAGACTTTTTTTTCAAACCTTAACGGCGACAAAATCTAGGTGGCCAATCATTTAGTAATGTCCTGTCGATCACGAATATGTTATTTTTTATTTTGATCCTGATAAGTAGTGTAGATGGAAATTCTTATACTAAGTCCCGTTATCGCATGGCAACGGAAAGTCGCAACAGCTTTTTTTGGCTCATGATAGCGTCAAACGCTGCTCGGATCGAGTTGAAATTTTGACCATCCGCAGTTCGTTTCCCGATTGAATGCTCCATAGTTTTTTGTGGCAAAATCGTTCAAAAGTTATAAAGTTACATTAAAGTTAATCTTAAAGTTTTTTTTAAGCTAAAGGGCGAAAAATCTGAGGTAGCAAATCATTTAGAATGTTCCGTCCGTTCACGAATGATTTTAATTTTATTTTGATCCGATAAGTAGTGTAGATAGCAATTACCATTTTAACAAAGTACGTTACCATGGCAACGAAAAGTCGCTACAAGAATTCTGCTCTCACTATGTACTGCCACCTAGAAGAAATCAAGAGTAAAATAGTTTCCCAAAGAAATGGTGTCAAGGTCCTCTAGATGGCGGTGTTTTTAATCCATTCCCTCTTCCTATTTTACAAATTTTCAGCTAAATCGGTCAAGACCTAAAAGACTTATTGGTATGTAACCATTATGGGAATGTCGTACTCGGTCGTTTGCAGTAACGTTGGCTGATAGTCGTTTAACACGCGTCCACTAAGCGTTTAACTATTATTATTCTATTGATTATGTGGTAAAAATGTTTGTAATAGCCCCTTTAAGGCCTTGCTCCCTGTTCCGATGAAGAGGTTCAGCGTGCCACTATAATCGGTGTATAGTCGGTTTGTTTGCTGTATGTTGTTCTGGCCTAAAATATGTGTCTATGCTTTTAGTAATTATCGTATGTTGTTACAATTTTTCTCCAGAGCGTTGTACATCTGAATATGGTGCTTACAAGCGTGCCGAGTACGTGTATGTCTCGTGAAGACTCTTAGAGGGACTATTAAACTTAGTCTGATTGGGGTATACCCCCGTGACACAACTGGTCGTATGGTCATTGGATGAACGAACGTCGAACCTCCTTTGTAAATCAGTTTTTTATAACTGCATAGGATAGACTTTAAATAAACAATAAAATATAATAAATAAAATTTCACTGACCAATCAAAAAATTAGCCCAATGATTTTTTTTCTGGTCTTTTGTTCGCACTCTACCGGTCAAACCGGCATAGGCGATCTTGAGGGGACCTTCGAAATCTCTGAATACTTAGAACTGCCACGTTTTTTGGGTACAATCGAAGAAATAGTTCCTCATGATATCGTATTTTTCGATTTTTTTTTCCGATTTTTAGTGCGATCTTTTCCGTGACTTTGGGCCGATTCTGACAAAACGGGTGGGGCTACAACGTTGTATATTGTCACATGGACATTAAGGTAATGGTGATGTATTGCTTTTTGAAAGAACAACTTGAAAAAGCTTACCAGTAATCCTAAGACTACAGGTTTTAATAGGAGTTTTTTTTTGGTTCATAATAACTATTAACAGGTGACAATAAACTCGACAACAATCACCTGACAATGCATTAAAAAAGCAATTTGCATAGGAAAGTGGTCACCTAACTCAAACTAAAACTTACAAAAGAGCTCATCCATCAACGCGCTAAAAAAAAAAGCGTCTCGCGAAGTGGCCAAGTGGTAACTCAGCGACCTTGTATATATCCTACCTTGGAGCTGCCTACACCTTGCGTTCCCTGCCAGATCCTGATATCTTATCTTATCTTAGATGCTTAGCCACGGCATTTGATACTGCTCTATCTAGCTGCAGCA
>JAMZAV010016503.1:0-10491 GCA_024449915.1 Sweltsa coloradensis | reverse complement strand
AAATCCGGATGTTTTCTTTTCTTTCTTTTTTTTGTTTGTATTATTGTGTGTTTGTTAACACGATTCCAGCTAAACCGATACTCCAATTACGATGAAATTTTATGGAGGCCTTCAAAATCTCTGAACTTAGATCTGCCACGTTTTGAGCGCAATCGATAAATTATTTCTCATTAAAATCGCAATTTTTACGTTATTTTTTTCAAAATTTCTTTAGCTTATAACACCTACATGCTTTATCCGATTTTAATGATTTTTTCACAGAACCTTAATTTTATGAATTTAGGTATTAGTGTGAAATTTGAGCGCAATCGAAAAATTATTTCTTGTGAAAATCGAAATTTTACGGGTTTTTTCTTTTTTAAAACAATTCTTTGACTGATAACACCTACATGCTTTATCCGATTGTAATGATTTTTTGGCTTGGATGATAGCTTGGCTGCCGTTTTTTACAAATTTTTGTATTTTGGGGGGATATCACATCTTTTTGTTGTTTGTTTCATATCAAGGCTTAAAATATGTGAAATACGTGTAAAGGTGGATACAGTGCCTTTAAAACAGCTCGTCTAGAAACAAAAGCTACCATCTTTTTTTGTTTACAATCTGTAGGCCTAGTTGGCAATATTCAATGTTTTATTAAATTTAATATGGTAAATGTCGTCTTGGGTTTTTGTGTGAATGATTTGTTGACCGGACTATAACACATTGACGCATAATTTTAATCAGCAATTAAAATATTAAAAATTGTAATAAATACAACATAACGGTTTTCCCAAAGTAAAGAGTGGTAGGGAACAGTGGGGGTGAAATATCGCTTGTCTCCTGGCGGATTATTATGTTTCATATTATTATGTACCACCATGCCAAATTTCATGCTGATAACTCCCTCGGTACCTTTATGGTGAATGCTGAAAATCAAGGTAAAAATAATATGAACTATTAGGGATGGGGGTTGAAAAAGTGTTGTTTAGGAAATGAGAATAGGCTTATTAGGTTGAAACACATTAAAACATAATTTACTTATTTGAATAAAAATACAATTTTGGGTTAGAGCTATGAATTATTCCAATTTTAGGGAATGATTTAGGGGATGTTGGGGGTGGAATATCGCTTGCATCGCGACGAATTATTTTTCATATTAGTATGTAACATCATGCCAAATTCCATGCTGATAACTCATTAGGTGCCTTCATGGTGAATGCTGGAAATCAAGGTAAAAATAATATAAACAATAAGGGATGGGGGTTGAAAAAGTGTGATTTAGGAAATGAGAATAGGCCGATTGGGTTAAAACATATTAAAACATAATTTTAATAACCACCTTAATTTGAATATAACATCAATTTTAGATTAGAGCTATGAATTATTCCAATTTAAGGGGGTGTTGAGGATGGAATATCGCTTGCCTCTCGGCGGATTATTTTTCATATTATTATGTACCATAATGACAAATTTCATGATTATAACTCATTAGGTGCCTTCGTGGTGAATGCTGGAAATCAAGATAAAAATAATATAAACTAGATTAGGGATGGGGGTTGACAAAATGTGGTTTACTATATAATGAAAATATGCCGATTGGGTTAAAACACATTAAAACATAATTTTTATAACTAATTTAAATAAAAATTCAATTTTAGGTTAGAGCTATGAATTATTCCAATTTTAGGGGATTATTTAGGGGGTGTTGGGGGTGGAATATCACTTGCCTCTCGGCGAATGATTTTTCATAAGAGTATGTAGCATCATGTCAAATTTCATGCTGATAACTCATTAGGTGCCTTCATCCTTCATGGTGAATGCTGAAAATCAAGGTAAAAATAATATAAACTATTAGGGATGGGGGTTGAAAAAATGTGATATAAAGGAAATGAGAATAGGCCGATTGGGTTAAAGCACATTAAAACATAATTTAATAACTTGAATAAAAATTCAATTTTGGTTTAGAGTTATCAAATTATTCCAATTTTAGGGGAATATCGCTTGCCTCTCGGCGAATGATTTTTTATATTAGTATGTACCATCATGCCAAATTTCATGCTGATAACTCATTAGGTGCCTTCATGGTGAATGCTGGAAATCAAGGTAAAAATAATATAAACTATAAGGGATGGGGGTTGAAAAAATGTGGTTTAAGAAATGAGAATAGGCCGATTGGGTTAAAACACATTAAAACATAATTTTAATAACTAATTCGAATAAAACATCAATTTTAGATTAGAGCTATGAATTATTCCAGTTTTAGGGGGTGTTGGGGGTGGAATATCGCTTAATTGCCTCTGGGCGGATTATTTTTCATATTATTATGTACCATCATGTCAAATTTCATGAGGATAACTCATTAGGTACCTTCGTGGTGAATGCTGGAAATCAAGGTAAAAATAATATAAACTATTAGGGATGGGGGTTGACAAAATGTGGTTTATATAATGAGAATAGACCGATTGGGTTAAAACACATAAGAACATAATTTTAATAACTAATTTGACTAAAAATTCAATTTTGGGTTAGAGCTATGAATTATTTTAATTTTAGGGGATGATTTAGGGGGTGTTGGGGTGGAATATTGCTTGTCTCTCGGCGGAAGTTTGTGAGTCTGAGGTACATCTAAGTGTGGTCAAGTTTCATATTTCTAAGATGTACCGTTTTCTCTGTACGCTCTTATTCCTCTCTGGCAGAATCCACTACCCCCCCCCCCCAACCAACCAACCAGCCAGCCAGCCGGACGATTATCGTTGATATTTACGCACTTTTTTAACACAGAATGGGTTATCGGATCGGTCTGATTTTTTTTTTGGTATGTCATGGACCACATATCAGGTCATATACCGAGTTTCAAGATTGTAAATCTTTCGGGACGGCGTGTGCCGATAGCTGAAAACCCCCCAACTCGGGTAGCTGTAAACAGGGTCGAGTTAGTCATCGCCTTCTAGCAGTCGCGTGCGCTTAGCTGCGGGCGAACGACCGTCGCCCTAGATTTCAAATATTTACTTAAATGTAGTTTATTGTTGTTTCTGCATCTATGCAATTAGGTACCCTAGATTTATTTAGTTGTCCTCCTTTGTAAATCAGTTTTTATAACTGAATAGGATAGACGTTAAATAAATAATAAAAATAATAAATAAATAAATAAATAACAACATACATACTACTACTAGGCTACTTGCGCTCGGAGAGTGAATTAGCGCAGCGAGCACGATCGATTGCCTCATGTCATCGACATACCAGGCTATGAATTTAATTGATTATGAGCCATTATAATGTGTTGCTTCTTAAGGCAGTTTTTAAAGAGTAGATATTCACTAGATCTTCACTGGGACTCCGTGGCGCTAGGGGCGTTCTGACGCGACGTTCGTTCGGATTTCCCTGTTTCAAATAACAATAGTCCTATGAAAAAGAATTGTTGTTTGAACATATTATAGTACTGTACCAATCAAAGTTAAAAGTTGGCAATTGTTTGTCAAATGCCTCACAGTGAAAATTAAAATAAAACTCCTGCCAGAAAACAATACCTCCGGAACTTCCTGTTTTTTTTGTACTGGAGAAGCGGTTTTTGGATTGTAGTAGATTTCATTTTAGCGGGGTTGAGAATCTACACTTTCCAACTTTGTTGATCTACGATGAAATATTATAATTTTTTTCTTAATCCTCGTAAACTGTGAAAATCTAAATAACACTGGCGCCACGCGCATCGACTTTTTGAATGTCTCGTGAATATTCTTAAGAGAAATTCATTAAATTTTTCCAGGATTTAACTTAGGTTTTGATCATTTTTCTCGTAAAAAGGAATAAATAAAAAGGATCGGTTGTTTGTGTTTGGAACGATGATTAGCAATCGCGCTAGGTTAGCTCAATAGATTAAACAGATATCGTAAAAGAGGGATGCAACATGCGCTGTAGCACGGACTTCACGAGATCCAATCGGATCTCGGCCCAGTAGCTTATCGGTAGCCTTGTAAGGCATATACCATTCCTCATTTTTCAACTAAACATTTCTCTCAAAATCTCTCTCATTACTGTACAAGTATATCAAGTGGATTTACTGATTTACCCCGTCATTTTTCTACAGAGATTACTTAGGTAGATCTGACCCAGACCACCCACAAATCAATTATAAGTTTGTGAAATTTAAATAAAACTTTGAACTTAAGATATTTTTTTTATGGATTAGTTAAGGACAGAAAATGGTTTGGTTGGGCTGGCAGATTTGAGATTCGGTTCAAAAAGTAAAAAATCCCAGGTCAAGTTTCACACAACCCCCTATAAAGCATACATTAGTTTGGAAGAAATAAATATTATAAGTATCTAGATACTAGTGTTAGCTTCTAGAAACTGTTGTCTTCATCTAATTTGTGGGTGACTCTGTCCCAGCTTACAGGTCACAGATCTGAGAACACAAAATTCAAATTTCAACCAGAATATATATACATATTAGACTTTTTGGATGAGCGTAAGCGAGCGAAGCGAAAATTCCATTTCACTATAACACTGGATAAAAAATCCGGATGTTTTTTTTTTTGTATATTTGTCTGTTTGTTAGCACGATTCCGGCTAAAAAACCGATACTCCGATTGCGATGAAATTTATGGAGGCCTTCGAAATCTCTGAACTTAGAACTGCCCACTTTTTTGAGCCATCGGAAAATTATTTCTCATGAAATCGGCAATTTTTAACAATTTTTTTATATTTTTTTAAAATTTTCTTCGACATATAACGACCTACGATGCTTTGTCCGATTGTAATGGTTTTTTCACAGAACCTTAATTTTATAATTGTATATAATTCAGGTGAAATTTTGAAAGCGGTTATCAAAATCTTTTTTTTACGAAAATCGCAATTTTACAACTTTTTTTAGATTTTTAAATTTACTTCGGCTATTAAGCACCTACATGCTTTATTCCGATTGTAATGATTTTTGGCACAGAACCTTTAATTTATAATTATATATTCTGTAAAATTTGTGGCGCATCGAATAGTATGTTTTTTTTAAATTTCATTTTAATTTTAAAATCTTCAATTTTAATATAATTTTTTCACAGAACAACAGAAATCCGGATAGCACACATGCAGCTCAATTGCACAATTAGGGAACTCTCTCCTTATTAACCAAATTTGAATATGTCCCTACTAATACCTCAACTAACCGACAGTAAAGTTTTTTTATACGTCCAGCTTTTATTAGCGCTACTGTGAGCTAGGGAATATTTGAACCGGGCTTCGCGCCGGAAAGGGCCATGCCCATCGCAGGTGGGCGTGAAGTCATCGTGAGGTTCGCCGAGGCGGCGAGCTGACAGTTCTGCCAATAGCTTCCCTCCTCACCTCACGTAACGTCACAACCCAAAGAGCGCGTACTTAAGTCTTTTTGTGCGGGAGTCAAAACCCAGGAACTTTGAACATGCATAGAACCAATTAGATTTTATTTGTTAGTATTTATTTTAATTGCGATTTTATTAAATTAAATATACAAATTACTAAATACGTGTAAGATAGATTTGAAACCAAGGACAGTTCCTATTTACGCTCATCCAGCAACGCGGCGGACTTAGCGTTTTCCAGTTATAAAAATGATAAATTCTTCTGTAGCCTACAAATGCACTTTCAGCATCAGACAACTCAATGTGGGATTTTATTTCCTAATTTGTTTATTATTTTATTTATTTTATTTATTTATTTTATTTATTTATTAAACATTTTATTTAATCCTATTCAGTTATAAAAACTGATTTACAATGGAGGACAACTAAATAAATCTAATTACATAGATGCAGACCACAACAATAACTACATTTAAGTAACTATTTGAAATAGTAATATTACACACATGCATTAATACCTCAACAAATTGATACCAAATAAAAAGGATATTAAATGCAATTTATGAATGAATTGAATATAATAAAAAAGGGGTGTGGAATGAAAAGAAAAGAAAAAAGAAATGTAAAAGAAATAAAGAACAAAGAAGAAAGGAAGGAAAAAAAAAAGAATAAAGAAAGAAAAAGAAGAAAAAAAACAGTAAGAAAGAAAAACGAAAAGAAAAAACTGATTTGTTAGACGATCCCACTCAATCGAATATGAGGTTTGCCAAAAATCAGGACAGCAAATCAGGGAGTAATCATCTTTCGCGGAAGAAACCACCGAACGAGAATCTTCATTCTCTCGTGTTCAACCATCATTCTTGTGTTCAAATCTTGATTACAATTTAGTGCAAAGATCTTGACTCTAATATATATTATATCAGATATCATAATTATTTAAAATTGTTCAGTCAAAGTCCAAGTCTTGGCCCTATAACTAGGAGGCCTGATTGAAGCAAAAGTTTTTCAACAAATAGGCGATTTATTAGCATTATTAAAAAAACAAACAAAAAAACAACATTTATGTAGCAAAACCAAAAACTAAAAAACCTTCGAGAATGCATCTTTAACATATGTTATAGAACGTGTGGGAAATGAACTACTACGGTGGCAACAAGGCTGTGGCCTTGTTTGATAACTGGCGTTTGATGGATTGATCTTTTTTGTAAGTTTTTTAGTTTGCCGTAGGACCACTTTTCCTTTGCAAGTGCTTTTTAATGCATTGTAGTTGATTGTTGTCAAGTTTCTATTGTTACTTGTTAATGGTTATTATAAACCATAAAAAAAATCATATTAACAACCTTTATTCTATGGATTCTGGCTAACTTTTTAAATTAAGGTTTCTGTGAAAAAATCTTACAACAGGATAAAGCATGTCGGTGTTATAACGTCCAATGATAATTGGTTTTAAAACAAGAAAAAACACGTAAAATTTCGGGTTTTCATGAGAAAGATTTTTTCGATTGCGTTCAAATTTTAAGCACGAATATTTAAATTCATGGACTTTAAGGTTATGTTGAAAAGATTTATAAAAAATCGGATAAAGCATGTCGGTGTTAGTCGAAGAATTTTTTTAAAAATCGAAAAAAATCGTAAAATTGCGATTTTCATGAGAAATAATTTTCCGATTGCGCTCAAAAATGTGGCAGTTCTAAGTTCAGAGATTTCGAAGGCCTCCATAAAATTTCATCGCAATTGGAGTATCGGTTCAGCCGGAATCGTGCTAACAAACAGACAAAAATACAAAAAGAAAAAAAGAAAAAAAAGAAAAAAAAAAATCCGGATTTTTTTCTCCAGTGTAGGGAAATGGAATCTTCGCTTCGCTCGCTACGCTCATCCAATGAACGTTGTAGCCCACCCGTTTGGTCAGAATCGGACCAAATGTCACGAAAATATCGCACTTAAAGTCGTTTTTTTTTTTTTTTTAAGTACGATATTCATGAGAAATATTTCTTCGAATGTACCCAAAAACGTAGCAAGTCTAAGTTCAGAGATTTCGAAGGTCCCCCCCCTCAAATTTTCATCAAGATCGCATATGCCGTTTGCCCAGTAGAGAGAAGAAAAAAAAAAAAAAAAAAAAAACACCAGAGCTAAATTTTTTGGGGGATCGGTGAAATTGAAGCCTTTGCTTCGCTCATCCAAAAATCCCAAGGCTATTCAACAGCGTTTTTCTATTTTCCCAAATATGCTACCAAGTCAAAATATAGTGAATGGCTTTGAAACCTGGCTCTATTAGAAAATTAAACTAGGAAAACGCATAAGTCCCGTCGCGTTGATGGATGAGCGTTTTTGTAAGTTTTTAGTTTGTTTGGGATCTATTTACTTAACAAGTGCCTTTTGAACGCATTGTTGGCGATTGTTGTCAAGTTTCTATTGTTACTTGTAAATTGTCATTATAAACCTAAAAAAAAACTCATATTAAAACCTTTATTCTTTGGATTCTGGCTAACTTTTTCATCTTTTTCTTTCAAAAAGCAACACATCACCATTACCTTAATGTACATGTAGTCCGTGGAACAAGCTGCTAAAACTATAGGAACATTTCAAATCCGGAAACCAGCACCAAAATTTAGGAGCAGTTAAAAGACATATTTTAGAATGTTATTTTCACGGGGGACACGCATGGTAGCAAATAAGTCACCTGTCATGGCGTCCACAAGATGGCCGCCAAAATAATTCTTAAAATTACTGTAACTCAAGAAGTAATCATTAGATTTGGATAAACTAGGTTTTGTTTTATTTGGTTTTTAATGCTCTACAAAAATGTCACCAGAAATTTTACCGTAAATACAATAGTTTTAATTATATTTATATATTATTACAATGTATTGCAATTATAGCACTTTTTGGTGTATATATAATTATTTATACGTAAAATTCGCTAGATTGTCATAAAATTTTCAGACTATACTAAAATAACGCCAATAAATCCAAAATTTAACGTCCCAAAACGAAATTCTTGTAACTTTTTGATTAACTAATTAATTAAATGAAGCATTAATTAAATCCCAATTAAAAGTTTCTTATTCACTTACCAAAGTCCCGTAGTGTATCACACAACAACAATAATACCACAATGAACCAAAAAAATATTAGTTCCAAAAATTAATTCCAATCACTTTCCTATTAATTCAATTAATTAAAAATAATGACAATAATCTCAATTAATTTTGTAAAATTAACCCAATGTAGTCGACCTTGGAATCATTTTAAAGCTAGTTTTAAGGCGAATAAATGTAATGAAAAATTTAATTACTTTAATTAATTAATCACCGAATTAATTACATTTTAGTTAAATTATCCCACTTTTGACATATGTATTGTTATGTATACCTTAAACTCAATGATCGTCATAAAAATATACTACTTTACTGACATAATGCCAATGAATCCGAATTGTCATGTCCCGAAATAAAATTCCAATAACTTACCGATTATTTAATAAATTAAATGAAGAATTACTTATATTTCAATAATTGTTATTGTCACTCAATTAACACATACAAAATGCCAACAGAAGTATCAAATATAAACCATGCAAGTGTAATTTTAAAAATTTATAGTCCCAAAATTAAGTTCATGCTACTTTTTTGTTAATTGAATTTACCACAAAATTATTTTCCTGTAAAATAAGCATGCAAATGGTTCCCAGTGTGGCTGTGTTAATTTAACACAACACATGGTGATTATATCAATTAATTTAATTCATTTATTAATTCAATTAACGAGAAAGTAGCATGAACTTAATTTTGGGACAATAAATTTTTAAAATTACACTCGCATTGTTTATTTTTGATACTTCGGTTGGCATTTTGTATGTGTTAATTGAGTGACAACAACAATTATTGAGATATAAGTAATTCTTCACTTGATTTCTTAATTAATCAGTAAGTTATAGGAATTTTGTTTCGGGACATGACAATTCGTATTTATTGGGATTATGTCAGTAAAGTAGTATATTTTTATGACGATCGCTCGAGTTTTAGGAATACATAACAATACATATGTCAAAAGTGGGATAATTTAACTAAAATGTAATTAATTCAGTGATTAATTAATTAAATTATTGTCATTATTTTTAATTAATTGAATTAATTGAATTAATAGGAAAGTGATTGAAATTAATTTTTGGAACTAATATTTTTTTGGTTCATTGTGGTATGATTGTTGTTGTGTGATACACAACGGGACTTTGGTAAGTGAATAAGAAACTTTTAATTGGGATTTAATTAATGCTTAATTTAATTAATTAATTAATCAAAAAGTTACAAGAATTTCGTTTTGGGACGTTAAATTTTGGATTTATTGGCGTTATTTTAGTATAGTCTGAAACTTTTATAACAATCTAGGGAATTCTATGTATAAATAATTATATATACACCAAAAAGTGCTATAATTGCAATACATTGTAATAATATATAAATATAATTAAAACTATTGTATTAACGGTAAAATTTCTTATTACATTTTTGTAGAGCATTAAAAACCGAATAAAACAAAACCTAGTTTATCCAAATCTGATGGTTACTTCTTGAGTTACAGCAATTTTAAGAATTATTTTGGCGGCCATCTTGTGGACGCCATGACAGGTGACTTATTTGCTACCATGCGTGTCCCCCGTGAAAATAACATTCTAAAATACGTCTTTTACCTGCTCCTAAATTTTGGTGCTGGTTTCCGGATTTGAAATGTTTTTACGCTTGTTCCACGGACTAATGTGAAATATGAACGTTGTAGCCCCACCCGTTTGGTCAGAATCGGCCCAAATGTTACGAAAATATCGCACTAAAAATCGAAAAAAATCGTAAAAGTACGATATTCATGAGAAATATTAATTTTCTTCAATTGTACCCAAAAACGTAGCAAGTCTAAGTTCAGAGATTTCGAAGGTCCCCTCCAATTTTCATCCAGATCGCATATGCCGTTTGCCCGGTAGAGAGCGAACAAACAGACAGAAAAAAAAAGAAAAAAAAAACAAACAAAAAAACACTCGAGCGAAAATTTTTGGAGGGTTGGTGAAATTGAAGTCTTCGCTTTGCTCATCCAACAATTTTTTTCAAATGAACGGGCACGGCATATTAATAGGAAAACGCTAAAGTCCCGCCGCGTTGATGGATGAGTCTTTTGTAAATTTTTTAGT
>JAMZAV010016502.1:0-10684 GCA_024449915.1 Sweltsa coloradensis | reverse complement strand
ACTGACATGACGTAGGTCCATCAGTTTTTGGGCTTAGGATTTGAACGGGATTTTTGGGAGCCGTGGCACATAATTAAATTTAAGGTTTTCCAAATTCCCTTTATTTGATTCTGGCGCTGCCCGCGGGAAACGTGTCCAGCTTGATGATCGGTTTCTATTAAATTGGCCGTTTCTATTTGGTCATTGTTCGCTTGTCGATGGGTGGGCGCCTACAGGGTTGCTTAGTGGGTTAAAAATTTAATGTACTTTCGGGGTGGACTCTAAGCCCATTTTCTTATTTGTGTTTTACATTAAAAAAAATTGCAGGGGAAAAAACGATCATTGTTTTTTTTTTTTGTACCAACGATAAAAAAACCATGTTTGCTTTGATGTCGCATGTACATCAGTGTTAATGGTGAACGAAGGAAGATTCATTTCATGACCCCCCCCCCAAAAATTTAAATCTTGGGGTTTTTTTTTTTTTTTTTTTTTTGTCTTGTTGTTCGCGCCCTCCGGGCAAAGGCAATTATGCGATTTTGAGAAAATTAAGGGGCCCTTCGAAATTCTGAATTTAAGACTTTCCACTTTTGGGTGCAATCAAAGAAAATTTCTTACGATTATGTATTTTTAGATTTTTCCCCCGATTTTTAAAATGAGAATTTTCGTGAATTTGGCCCGCGACCGGGCAAAGGCTACTCCCGATCTATAAAATTTATGAGAAGTTTGAAATACAAAAATTGTATTTTTTACGATTTGAGGGCATTTGGAGAAATTTTTTTTTAAAAATCTACTTTACGTTTTGTTCCCGAATTTTAAACGATATTTTCTGACTATGGGCTGTTTTGACCAAACGCGGGGGCTACACGTTCATATTTACTTTGGGCTTTAGAAGTGTCCCTTTTAGAAAGAAAAAAATTTAAAAATTTGGGCCAAAAATTTCATAAAAAATAGAGGTTTTAATATAACTTTTACAGGTGATAATTAACAAGTAATCAAGTAATTGGGAAAACTTGACACAATACCTACAATGAGTACAAAAAGATGTCTTTGGCCCTCAAAATATTTTTATTCTTTTTGTTAATTGGTTTACCAGAAATTAATACACTTTATAAAAAAATTCCAATTAAACCCAAAAATAAGTTGGTAAGGGAATTTGAAAAGTAATGAGATCCCATTATACTAAAACTAGTAATCATTGGAAGATTTTTTTTAAACAAAGTCTCCATCAACGCGATGGAAAAAGCTTTGGGAAGCGCCTAGTTTCATTCCGTCATTCGTGGAATTTACGTCAAATAGTTAATTTTCCCAAATATTAAGTAAATGTCACCACAAATTGGGATTGGAAAACCAAAATCAGACTAAATGCCCACATAGAGTTAGCCTGATCTAACTTGGGGTACCATTTTTGAAGTTCCCGGACCTGATTATTTGCAAACCCCTGCTTTTTTGGGCGAAAAGGACTCAATTCCAATTTTTCGTCACGGGGAATGCATTTTTTAAACCGGCCTAGGCCTACAAAATAAAAACCCTGTACAAAAAACCCATGCTTCAAAATTTTTAAATTTAAGAAGCTGCCCGACACAAGAGAACCGGGGTTGTTTTTTTTTTTTAAATAAAATTTTTTTTTAGAAAATTTTTTTTTTTTTGAATTTTTAACCCACATTCAGTAGCCCGACATAAAGCGCACCCCCCATACATTAAATATGTATTAGATCTTTACTAAATGATGAGATTATTTATTCTCGATTCCCCCAAAAACTACCCGAATCTATTAGTTCTACTTTTTCTTCACCTTATATTTTAAATTTTTTAATTTTTTAACGCGCCGAAAAGTTGAAATTATCAAAACTTTACCTTCGGCGATAATGGTTCCCAGTACTGATGTCACGTCATTTGACAATATTCTTCTTAGCCCCCCCCCCCCCCCCCCCGGCCGACCATTGATTTAGATAGTCTTGTTGGGTGAGCGTAGCGAGCGAAGGGTGAAGCGAAAACTTCAATTTCACTGACCCCCAAAAAAAAATTTTGCTCGGGTTTTTTTTTTTTTTTTTTTGGTTTTTTTTGTTTGTTTTTTTTTTTTTTTTTCTGTCGTTGTTAACTCTCTACCAGGCAAACGCAAACCGATCTTTATGAAATTGACAGGACCTTTGAAATTCCTGTACTTAGAGGGGTTTTTTTTTTGGGTACAATCTAAGAAATATTTCTCATGAAATGTACTTTTACGATTTTTTTCGATTTTTTTTGTGCGAATTTTTGTGACATTTTTGGGCCAATTCTGACCAAAAAGGGGGGGGTACAACTTTTATATTTTAAAATGGAATTTAAGGGTTTTGGGATGTAGACCCTTTTTAAAAAAAAAGTTGAAAAAGTTTGCCAGAATTTTAGAATAAAATTTTTAAAGTTTTTTTTTTTTTGATTTTGTGTGCTACATTTTTGTGCCATGGGGCCAATTCTGACCAAACGGGTGGGCACAACGTTCATATTTTACATGGACATTTAAAGGGTTTTGGTGATGTAGTACCCTTTTAAAAAAAAAAGTTTAAAAAAGTTAGCCCGAACCCCAAGAAATAAAGCTTTTAATATAATTTTTTACGGGTTTAAAAACAAATTTACAAAAAACAATAGAAACTTGACAACAATACCTAAATACTAGGGGAACAAAACAAAGCACTTGGAAAAGTAAAATATTCCACGAAACTAAAAAATTTAAAAGCTCATCCCCAACGCGGGGGGACTTTTGCGTTTTCCTAGTTTTTAGTGTGTAATGTTTTCGTTTCTTGCCAAAGTTAAAAAGCTTACCCCAAATTAGTTAAATTTTTTTGTACCCGGGGCTCGGGGGTGCTATATGTTTTTTTAGTACCGATGAGGGTCCGGGGGGCACAGCCTCGGAAATTTAAAAAAAAATTGTTCTAAGTGTAATTAAAGTTATAAAGAGTTTTAGCATCGAACACGGTAGTATACCGTAAAATTTGTTTTGGTTTACTGCGGGGCATATATTTATATCTTAGCACACCTACTTGCACACACCCCTCATGACATTTGGGGTTTTTTTTTTTTCATCCCCAAAAAGATTGGAATGGTAAAATTTTTTCCCGCACATAATCGCATTTTTGTAAAAAAGTAGAGTGTGTTTAACAAACGCCCCTACAAACGAGTGAGGGACGCGGGCCGCCCCCAAATTTACCCCACAGGAATTACATAATCATAATTGAAAACTTGTGTCTAAAATATAGTACGGTGTGCGGGAAAGGCTTTTAGATTTTTTAAAATTTTTACGCAACTGCAGAACCCCCTGAGTCAAAACAGATTGGATTTTTAACCATGGTCCTGCATTCCACGTGAATCAGGGTGTTTTAGCACAGGCTACCAGGCCACGGAAATCTTAATAAATAGCTAATTTACTTATTTAACATTAGAACGCATACAGCAGATAATGCTATTTGGCGTATTTCACACACATTACGTAAGATTGTGTGATGAGTAAACACCTTTAATAGAAATGTAGTCAATGTTGTAATATTATTTTAGTGAACAAAACGTCAGGTCATGTGTGGTCACCTATTATTGTTCAATATAATAATATGGACGCAGTGTGTTGACAAATACAAATATATCTAAATATTCGCTAGAATTTGAATTAAAACCTTTACTCTAAGAAGTAAGAACCCTCTTGACAAAGAATTTATATATTTTATAATTTATGTAAGCCGTGAAATTGCTGAAATAGAATTTTTTTGGAAATCAATCTGGGAAGATAACAAAAAGCATAATTCAGAAGCTAAATGGATTCAACATCAAGAATTGGATTGTGCTGATTCTCCGGATATGAATTGGGAAGAAATTACATTGGGTGATTTGTCTAGTTCCCTTCGGAAAAGTTCTAGCTGGAAAGCACCAGGGCCAGACAAATTATCCAACTTTTGGCTAAAACAACTGACATCCACTCATACTATTCTAGTAACTTTGCTTAATAATGCTTTAGTTCATCCTGAAGACGCACCAGTATGGTTGACCACAGGGGTTACGTATTTGTTACCGAAGTCTGCACAAACTGAACAACCAAAAAATTATAGACCTATCACATGTTTACCTACAATGTATAAAATCTTAACGTCAATTATAACTGAACGAATGCAAGTATTTTTAGCTACAAATAATGTAATGCCATTAGAGCAAAAGGTTGTTGTAGAAATACGTATGGCTGTAAGGATCATCTTCTGTTGAGTAAAGCTATAATGGAAAATTGTAAACAGAGGCAGAAGAATCTTAGCGTAGGTTGGATTGATTACAAGAAAGCATTTGATAGTGTGCCACATAGTTGGATATTAAAAGTATTGGAAATGTATAAGGTCAGCCCAATTGTTGTCAACTTCTGCAAAATTATGATGCTACATTGGAATACAAGTATGAAAATAAGAACGGAGACCGAAGAAATCGTATCAAGTAATGTTCACATACAACGAGGAATATTTCAGGGTGATTCGTTATCGCCACTTCTATTCTGCATGAGCTTGTTTCCTTTGACAAAGTGCCTCAATGACGCAGGTTTGGGGTATGTATTATTGCCAAATGAAGATAAAGTCTCGCATCTTCTGTACATGGACGATTTAAAATTATTTGCAAAAAATGACGAAGAACTTAGTATCTTACTAAATATCGTCAAAACTTTCAGTGACGACATTTGTATGGAATTTGGAATCGAGAAGTGCAAGAAAGCGACATTCAAAAGAGGGAAGATTGTCTCAAGTGAAAACATCCAACTTGACGAGCATATCACTATTGAGGACATTGGTCAAGAATCAACTTATAAATATCTTGGAGTAGAAGAAGGTAACGGTGTTCAGCATACATTAATGAAAGATAAATTGAGCAAAGATACAAACGACGCCTAAGATTAATACTTGAAAGTGAATTGAACGGACGAAATAAAACTATTGCAATTGGTCAATTTGCTGTGCCAGTATTATCTTATAGCTTTGGGATATTAGATTGGAGCATTGAAGAACTTAAGAGATTAGATCGAAAAACAAGAAAACTGTTGACAATAAACGGAATGCACCATCCACGAGCGGACGTAGAAAGACTGTATATCGCAAGGAAGAATGGAGGTCGTGGAATAACTCAACTAGAGGGGTCATACAAAACAGCAATGATTGGTTTAAGTTTATACATAGAAGGTAAAGGAGATGACAAATTTATTAGAATGGTTCAAGAACATGAGTCTAGCAAAGCTATGAGAAAATCTATCATTAAATTAAGCAACAAGTTTCAATCAGGTATGGAATTAACCGATATTAATCAGATCAATGGGTCCATCACTAACAAGGTCAAGGTTATCAAGAAGAAAATTAAGAATATTATCCAGGAAGATCTAATAAGTTGCTGGAAGTCTAAACCTTTGCATGGACAATATATTACACGCATGATGCAACCACATATGACCAAGATCAAACCAATAAGTGGCTGGGCAGAAGTAATCTCAAGGGTGAAACTGAAAGTCTTATTGTAGCTGCACAAGATCAAGCCTTAAGACACAAAAAGTTACGAAAAAAGAATTCTCAAACTCGAAGTAGATGACAAGTGTCGTTTGTGTAAGCTTTATGAAGAAAGCGTGGAGCACATTATTTCTGGATGCCGGTCTTAGCAAAAACGGAATACATTGATCGACATGATAAGGTTGGGGCATATTTGCATTGGAACATTTGTAGAAGTTATAACATCGAAACTTCTGACAAATGGTACATGCATAAACCAGAGCAAGTAGTTGACAATGGTAATGTGACCATATTGTGGAATGAGCAAATAATCACTGATCGAAAGGTTCTTCACAACAAACCAGACATTGTTGTTAAAAACAAAGAGACTCAAAAATGTTTGATCATCGATGTAGCTATTCCATCAGACCGCAACATAGTATTAAAGGAAGCAGAGAAACGCACAAGATATCGAGACCTTCAAATAGAAATTCAACGAATGTGGAATGTCAGTTGTAAGGTTGTTCCCATTATAATTGGAGCTTGTGGGACAATTGGAAGAAGTTTTGAAGAGAATCTCCAACATATCTCTGGCAATCACTGGACTCCAGAGCTTCAAAAGGCAGCATTATTAGGAACCGCCCATATACTACGCAAAGTTTTAGTATGAAGACATTGTTTCAGTTATTTCTTGTATGTATTGTATTTTTTAATGTCATGTATATTTAATTGTTTTGTAATAGGGGTTTCACCTAAGAGGTGTGGTTCATCTCTGGTGAAAGCTCTTAAATACCCATTATGTAATGTTCATATTGGTGAATAAAAGAAATAATAATAATAATAAAAAATAATAACAATAATAAAATAAATAATAATAATAATAATAATATTAATAATAATAATATTAATATATTAATAATATTATATAATAATATAATATTAATAATAATAATAATAATAATATTAATAATAATAATAATTCAATTCAATTCAATTCAATTTATTTGATTAAAACACACACAATACATTTGACAATATCAAACAAGCAAGTTGCCTTCATGAGCAGACTGCTCGTGTGAAGGACTGCTTCACATATTAACATTTTAATTGTGCCAGCCGCCACGGTAAATATTAATGAACTATACATCCTTAAAACCTTAACAAAATAATTAACCAATTAACTAAATAAATAAAATTAAAAATACAATGTATAATTAAAAATTCATGATAATAAGTTTTAAATGTAACCAATTCAATAATACATTTCAGTAAAACAACGAACAAGTAGGCCTACATAGATAATCTTAATATAAAGGTAAAAGCATTTTTAAAATGGAAAATAACTCACCTCTCTTTTACTGCATTTTCTGCAAGTTTTTTAATAATAATAATAATAATAATAATAATAATAAATAATAATAATAATAATAAATAATAATAATAATAATAATAATAATAATGATAATAATAATAATTGGATGAGCGTAGCGAGCGTAGCGAGTGGAGCGAAGACTTCAATTTCACTGACCCCCAAAATATTTAGCTCTGGTTTTTTTTTTTTTTTTTTGTTTTTCCGTCTGTTTGTTCGCTCGATTCGGGCAAACGGCATATGCGGTCTTGATGAACATTGTGAGGGAGCTTCGTTTTCTCTGAACTTAGAGGTGTATGTTTTTGGGTACAATCGAAAAAATATTTCTCACAAACATCGTTCTTTTACGATTTTTTTTTCGATTTTTAGTGCGATATTTTCGTGACACTTGGGCCGATTCTGACCAAACGGGTGGGGCTACAACGTTCATATTTTACATTAACACTAAGGTAATGGTAATGTAGTACCTTTTGAAAGAAAAGTTGAAAAAGTTAGCCAGAATCCATAGAAATAAAGGTTTTAATATAAGTTTTTCAATTTTTAGAGCGATATTTTCGTCCATTCGGGCCGATTCTGACCAAACGGGTGGGGCTAAAACGTTCAGATTTCACATGGACATTAAGGTTATGGTAATGTAGTACCTTTTGAAAGAAAAAGTTGAGAAAGTTAGCCAGAATCCACAGAAATAAAGGTTTTAATATGAGTTTATTGAGGTTTATAATACCAATTAACACGTAACAATAGAAACTCTGTTCAACAATCACCTACAATGCATTCAAAAAGCACTTGCAAAGGAAAAGTGCAAAAAAAACGCAAAAAACGCAAACAAAAAATTACAAAAACGCTCATCCATCAACGCGGCGGGACTTTAGCGTTTTCCTAGTAATAATAATAATAATAATAATAATAATAATAATAATAATAATAATAATAATAATAATTTCTTGTTTGATGCTTTCACGGCCTGAAATATTAGAGAAATCAAATATTTTACGAGTCATTTCGCTGTGATAACCATAACCTGTCGAAAGAAGTTCTTGATGAGTCTACATTATCGCTTTTATCTAAAGGATTAAATTTTGCTATAACCCCGCAAATATTTCCAGTAGAAGAAATCATTAGTGGTGTGGAGGCGGCTATAGTTAACATCCCAGATAAAACAAGCAGAAGAGATTGGGACAAGAAACAGTTCGAATCCTGAAGTCATCAAAACCTCCTGCGGATAAATTTTACTCGTAGTGAACACGTGGCACTCAAAAACTTCGGGCTAATGACAACATACGTGTTATGAGAGCGGAAAAAGGGTTTAATGCAGTTGTGGTCATGGTTTTTACTAGATTATAAACAGAAAATGAATTGTGTGTTGAGGAGAGTGTGTATGAGAAACTTACACGTAGCCCTCTGAGCAGAATAACTCTATTGACAACTAGACTTATTAAAAGTTCTCCCTTTGGACCCGGTCATAAGAAGATGATTACTCAACATGACCCAAAAATTTCCGCGTATTTATGGACTTCCTAAAATACATAACAGAAGTTCCTTTGAGACCAATTGTGAATGCAATGGGATCTCCAACCCATGAGTTAGCTCGATTCTTGTCAAACAAATTCAACCGCTGGTGCCTGAGATGAAATCATATGTAAAAGATTTAGCACATTTCGTAGAACTCTTAAAACCTTGGCGTTAGACGAACAAGATCTTTTGGTGAGTTTTGATGTGGTTTCACTTTTCACTAATGTCCCAGTTCCAGATGCAATGGAAGTTTTAAGAAAAAAAATTCCCCTCTTAGCAATCACATTACTGAGCTGATCGAGCATTGCTTCTCGGTTACATTTTTTGCTTTTGATGGTGATTTGTACCAACAAACATCGGGCATGCCAATGGGTAGCCCCTTATCACCAGCAGTAGCGAATCTGTTCTTAGATGATTTTGAAACAAAGGCATTGAGTGCAGCAACTCTCAAACCAAGAGTGTGGTTGAGATATGTGGCCCGATATATTCGCAGTGTGGTCTCATGCAGAGAAGCTTTAGAGGATTTTTTAATTGATCTAAATGGCTTACATCCAAGTATACAGTTTACTATTGAAATTGAAAAGGAAGGTCGATTGGGATTTTTGGACGTTCTTGTGACTCGTGGTGATCCTGTGGGTCACTCAGTTTACCGTAAACCAACTCATACAAATTTGTACATTTATGAGACGTCGCATCATCATCCTCCACAGAAGCACTCAGTATTAAATACTCTAGTTACCGAGCCAACGTTTTATCAGAC
Organism: Sweltsa coloradensis; assembly: GCA_024449915.1. Classification (NCBI taxonomy): domain Eukaryota; kingdom Metazoa; phylum Arthropoda; class Insecta; order Plecoptera; family Chloroperlidae; genus Sweltsa; species Sweltsa coloradensis. The sequence goes on along the minus strand of JAMZAV010016502.1, from coordinate 1,590 downwards.
AGTACCAGTCTGGAATCGGAAAATGCGTTTTTGAAACAAGCGTTACTAAACAATCGCTATAAAACACAATGATTATGCGAGCATTTAATAGAAAAAACCCAAAAATACAGGATGTAGGCCCACAGTTTGAAGATAGAACAGAGAAAAAGAAGAAAGCATATACCTTACGTAAAGTTCACAACTGATAGAATGGGAGACTCCTCCAGAAACAACAAATTCAAACAATATTCAAACCGTGGAAGAAAATTCAAAATTGTATGTTGCCAGTTAAAGATAAAATTCCTTTTCAATCTAGTGGTGTTTATGAAATCCTTGTAAATGTGGTTCGGTCTACATTGGACAAACCTGTCGTACAAAATTTGAAATAGAATTAAAGAACATAGAGCGCACTGCAACCACTACAGAGAGGACCTTTCGGCAGTAGCAAAACACGTGGTGGAAAATGCTAATGATCCCCCGCACAAGATCCTTTTTGAAGATACCAAAATTTTATGCACAGAAGAAAACCTTTCCTCGACTCATAAGAGAATCGATTTAAATTGCCAAGCACCCTAATAATTTTAATGGGGATATTGGTGGTTTTAAATTAAGCAAAACATGGAGTCCGATGATAGGGAAACTACTCTCAAGACGACAACAACAACAAAAAACAACAACAACAACAACCACCACCACCACCACTGCCACAACAACAACAGCAGCAGCAGCAGCAGCAGCAAACAACAGCACAAGGAAGTCAAGAGTTTCTAGTTCTTTGGACAATGACAATCAGAGCCAAAGAAGAAGCAAAAGAATTCAAACAAAAACAATCTCAAATGTAAAGTTTTTCAGTGTTGCCTCAGATGATGATACGCACAGACGTATCGAAACGTCAGGTAATTTAATAAAAAACGAACACAGCGAAATGACTCGTAAAATATTTGATTTCTCTAATAATAATAATAATAATAATAATAATTATAATAATAATTTTTTTTTTTTTTTTTTATTAAACAATAAAGTTTCTTTACAGTATAAATAATAACAATTTATTCGATTGCCACAAAGCTTTGATAAGCTTGTCTATGGGTTATATTCTTATGACAATAATTATTACATACCTAAAGTTACATGCTAGATACAGTAAGCAGATTCCATGGCAAATTCCTAGATAATGTTTAACAATACAAATTATAAAGACTTATTAAACAATCAAATTTTTAATAACAATACACAAAAATAAAATGAACCCGTTACTATACAAAAAGAGCTCTGGATAAAAGGAAAAGGAAAATAAAATTTTAACAAATTCTACATTAAATTGGACAAAAAGAAAACTCTTTAACTCTTTTCTTGACTCGACTCAACCTATCCAATTCTTTTAATTCCGGGGGCAAGAGATTTTTAAAAATCTGCGGCACACTAACCTGCAGAGATCGCTCACCATATTTTTTTGCGTCAAAGGAACTCTGTAGTCTTTTCGGCTTGCGCTCTTGTAAAATGGTATGGTCAATTTTAATTTTGTGTTCCCTCATTATAATAAAATTTAGTTATAAAAATAAAAAAATAATAATAATAATAATAATAAAAATAATAATAAAATAATAATAA
>JAMZAV010016500.1:0-11600 GCA_024449915.1 Sweltsa coloradensis | reverse complement strand
CCCTCTATATGGTCTAAGGTTCCCTACCCCCAGTGGGTAGTGTACTGACCGTGCGGGGTTGCACTGTCGGTAACTCGGGTTGTTGTTTTTTTGGTTGTTGTGTTGCTTGTTGGTTTTCTATTCATTTTGTGTCCTCGGTTTCATGTTGTCTCATTTTCCCCGCAGCTAAGTTTGGGCGGTTTGGGAGTCGGCAAGAGTTAGGACGGGACCTTCACCTACACCACCCCCACCTAAAGTGGCTCCATTGTTGAGTCACGAGTAAATCACATCGGCGCTGGTCGGGCCTTCGGCAAGGTGGGTCGGTAAAAGGTTGCACGTGATTCATAGGCGAATTAGCCCAAAAGTGGGCAAAGGTGGTAGGGCCAGGGGGGTGAAGTACAAGGCCTATGGCATGTGGCCTGTATGTAAAACAATTGGGAACGGTGTGATAGCCTATTGGCAAAGCATAAATTTAAAAATTTTTCTGAAATTGTAAAACGCTATTTTTATGATGTGGGTGAGGGTAAAAAACAATAATTTTTTATGAAATAAAACATAAAGAATATAAATCTATCAAAAAAAGGGGAAAACTCAGGGGGTGACCCCACACTGTCATCTGACTAAAATGTTTTCGGACTTTATCCTGGATTTAAAATGAAAGAATAATGTTTTTTTTTTTAAGAATAGGTTCACCAAAATTTAAAATTGAGATCACGATAATTTTTAAAATTTGTTTTTAAGTGTAAAGGTTTATTTTAAAAGAAATGTAGGCCAATCTTAACCATCGAGACAAAACCCCTTGCGTCAGGTGTCTATTTTTATGGTGCATTTACAGGCCCCCTTTTTTCTTTTTAAAATTTTTTTTCCCCTTGTGAAAACCCAAGCACAAATATTCTTTATTTTATTTCTAACGTTCAACATCCGTAAAAAAAACGTATCACGCCGAAATCTCAACTTTTTAGTTACATCTACACGTTCTCCCCGTTATTTGCCGCTGTGTCTACCCGAGTGATCACTACTGCCAGGTTCTACGTTCTGCCAAAAGGGCCGCGCTGTTGCTTTTTTGGTGCCGAATAGTAAATATTAAAGTATGAAAAATACACAGGGTATATGATGAATTTTTTATTGAGAAAATGAATAAGAAAAGTTAATATTAGGCCGGCCCCACACATTTAAATTTATAAGTAATGACCTTCATATCAGGTTTTTATTTGATTGAAGGTTTACGTATATCAAATTTTGCTCACCAGCTTAGGGTACGACCCCCCACCTCCCCCTTGTTAAAAAATTCGTTACTGTGCGGTGCGTCACTCCCAAGGCTTGGAATAAAAAAACCGAGCAAAGAAATCTTGGTTCAGCTAAAGTCGATGCAATGTCAAGCCAGAGCCCGGCTTTTTTAAAATACGTTCGAGGGCCCCGACCGAATTGGCAACATACTGGCTATTTAAATAATCACGACTTTTTTTACAGATAAACTTTTTAGGTGAATATTGGCAGCCATAAAGACAAATACGTCTAGATGTCAAAATTTTATTCACTGGGCACATTCCCCAAAATGGGAACTTTTTTAAAGTTAATTAGGCCCTACGTCCGATCTGCCTAAAAAAAACGATCCCCAAATTCCTGTTTCCTTTTTTTAAAAAAGAAACTGAACGTTCCTCAAAAGAACTTAGTTTCATTCACGTTACTTTTAAAGTATTTTCGAGACAGCCTTTTCAAAGTGCTGCAGCGACTTGGTCTCAGAATTTTTTCGTATTATTTTTTGTTTGGCCTTCAAAAAATTCAGCAACCTACAACTTTTTAAAGGTCTAGGGTTTAAAACAGAAAATTTTTTTAAATGTGATGGGAACCAAAGAAAAAAAAACAACGTTCTACATTTTGAAAGCGTATTTCGGAAATTGAACAATGGTTGTATTTTTTTCTCATTATTAACATTTTTCACGTAAAAACCTAACAATGGCATTATCTTTAAAAAAAAATTTAAATTAAAATAACGATATTCCACTCATAGGGTTGTGAGATGTGAGTTTGTGTGGCAGATATGGGTAGCATTATAATAATGAATACCCATTTAGTATAATGCAAACAATAGAGCAGCTATACACTATATTACTAGTAGCGTCGCGATTTCTCTTAACAATTGCAGTTGGTCTGGATGAGCGTGTTTTTGTGCCAATAATAGCCTATGTTATTCGGCATTTGTGTGATTACGAATTGTAGAATGTATTGTTTTGAAACATGTAGTATATTTGTCAATTCTAATTTTATCATGTTTGAAAAATCAATTATAAATTTAATAGTTTATTATATACGCGTAACGGACGGATGTAGCATAGATTTATTCTTTAATAACGTAAGTTGGGAAATTTGATAACGGTGTTATATATATATTGTTACCTGAAAAAGGAAAAAAAAAACAGAAAGCTGAGCGCCTAAACTCGTCACGCGCCAGAGTCTCAGCGACTCTTTTTCAAAAGTATCCGAAATGGTCAACCTTCTATGTTCTTGAACGAACTGTACAAGTAGTCACATAAAAATCGCACTCTATTTTTTTGAGTGGTTTACCGAACTGTCACGCTTTCTAAATCTGATTCAAACTTGTACAGTGTTTAGAGCATTTTCCGGAAAAATAAAATATGTAACGGTAAACACAAACACTTTCTTACTAAAATTAAAGTGATTTTCACGAAAACTCACTTTTAAAGGGTCTTGTATGTTTACCTACTACTTACGTGTTTCTGTACAAAATCGTAATATTTTATATTTTTTTTTTTATTACCTATATTACCAACTCCTAGAACTTATTAACTACCATGTTCCCACTAAAGAACTAGAAACAAACTTACTTTTTAGGCATCCAGAAGTTCGTATTAGAATTTATGGATGAGATTAGCGAGCGTCTTTAGCGAGGCGAAGCGAAGGATCCATTTCAATACACTGTATAGAAATTATAATCCTGGATATTGTGTGTTGTTTTGTTTTTTTTTTGTATTTTTTGTGTGTTGTCCGAAACGATCCGGCTAAAACAATACTCCAATTTCCCCCCCCCCCCCCCCCCCCGATGAAAAATTTTGTGGGAGCCTTCGAAATCTCTGAACTTAGAACTGCCACATTTTTGAGCGCAATCCCGAAAAATTATGTCCCATGAAAAATCGCAATTACGATTTTTTTTCGATTTTTAGAAAATTTCTTCGACTTTTAACACCTACATGCTTTAATTTGATTTTAATTATTTTTCACAGAAACATAATTTTATGAATTAAGATATTTCGGATATGTGAAAATTTAAGCCACAATCGAAAATCATTTCCGTGAAAAATAAAAATTTCCTTTTTTTTTCTTTTTTTTAAACAATTCTTTGACTTATAATACCTACAGGCTTTATCCTATTGTAATGATTTTTCACAGAAACCTTAATTTGATAGATTAAACATATTCGTCGTGAAAATTTAAGTGCGCAATTGATAATTATTTCTTATAAAAATCGCAATTTTACGATTTTTTTCTTGGTTAAATTACGGTTTTTATCAAAAGAATTTAAAATTTTAGAACATTTTGTATAAAATTTAATAACTTTTTAAAACATCTTCAAATTGTAATGGATTGTTCCACAGAACAACAGAAAATCCGCATAACACATGGCTGCCCCCTTCCCCAAAAAAAAAAAATGCACCAATTTAACGCTCATCCAATTACGTGGCGTGGACTTAAGCGTTTTCCTAGTGATACACATATTTGACATCCACAACACCCCCATCCACAACTACAAACGATGATAACACCTTGCACTATCCAAAACACCACTAAGTAATCACCTAAGTTAACACAGATACAATCAACTCACACACACCACAACAGTCACACTCACAGAAACACACTCACATAAGCTATGCGCGGCCTGGTACAGTCTAGTTTTGGTCTACTTTAGCTTAATTTTAGTTATTGTATTACTATGTATATTATATTGCATAATTTTTTTTTTTTTTTTTTTTTTCTTGTGCAAAAGTTGGCCTCTTCAGCCATTATTCTGTATTGCTTATCCAATATAAGACTGCCTCCTTTTCTATCCTGCGTAGGTCATCGGCAGGGAGGGGAAGTCAATGTCATTTTTGAGGGCGGCGCATCTGAAGAGATGCGCTTTCTGTCGTGATCTCTAAAATTACAAGTTTGCAGGTGGCCGCGTTCGTTTGTAATGTGAGCGGTGCAGGTGGTGCTTGCAAGACGTCGGACCGGTTACAAGCCGGAAATGGGCGGTGGCCCGTATCCTTCGACCAGTCTTTGGCTGGCCCTTTTTTTGATCTCGAGTCCACCAGTTCGTTAGTCGTGAAGTCTCTTCTGTGGTGTTTCTGAAGATCCTTTTGGTTGACTTGATCTTAGTTTTGAACATTTTGGTAGGAGAGAGGCGCTTGCTGGTGGTTGCACGGTGCTTTTGTGGCACTTTTGGCCAAGAAGTCTGCTTTTCATCCCCATGATCTTGCAGTGGCTGGGGATCCATTGAGTTCTCTAATTAGTTTGTTTTTGCTGTCGGATCGCACGGACAGGGAGTTTTTGAAAGCAGCGATTTAGCGATGGAGGTTCGCGCTTGAGAGACAAATTGGATGGCTGAGACGCTGTCGACTTAGGATATTATATATAATATATTATATTGCCACTTGTGGGACCTGAGTCACGTTGTCAATAAATACTAATAGTAAAATTCAAAAAAAAAAATTCACCATCCATATAACTAGAACATAATACTTCACTCACATGACGTGAAAAATTATATCTTGTAACTGTGATTTACTTTTTTTTTAATCTGAAATTGTGTAAAATTTTGCAATTTTGGATGAATTTATTCAAATCGGCTTCAACATGCTTATTTTTGTTTTAATAGATGATATAGCATTGTCTGCATAGTACCAATTCTAAAATTGCATTTCGGAAAAGTATGTTTGACAATGTGCAACAAATTATAACTCAACACCCCCAAAACACTATTCTGGGTAATCAGAATATGTTGATAAAAACACTAAATCCCTGCTCAAATTACATAACAAAACTTAGATGGTTTTACAAAACAGGTTGTCGAGTAAGTAACGTCAATGATATCCATCATTTTTGGACCAAAATCCTCTGCGCACGGGGCATAAAATCCGTTCCCATGTTATTTTTATTGGGGTTTTTTGTCGATGGGACCTAGCTCGAAAAATTCCAGGTTTGGCAATTTTTTTCGGGTTGGTAAGAAGGACACCAATAGTGTTTGTCTGGTCACTTGTAGGTTCATAACTAGTTACCTACCCTAAATTACATTTTTTTAGTTTAGCGGTGAATCACCCATTGTTTAAAATAGTATGTTTTTAGTGCACCATGCAATTTAAACAATAGCTTCTTCTTTAAACACTAGTTGGAAATTTTAAATCTTTTGACATGGTTCTTTCATTGTTTATAAGAATTGATAACCATAGAGACACAGTTAAGGTTATCTACTTAATACATGGTTTCAAAACATCATTCTACATTCGGTATCAATGCCATTGTTATTCCATAGTATTATGGCTATTTGGCCAAAAAACGACTCATTCCACCAACGCAACTGTTAAGAGAAAATCGCGACGGCAACTAAGTAATAAATTATGGTATATCACAGCTGCCTCAAATTGTTGCATTAATTCATCAGAATAATACGAAATGATGTCAGATTATACTGCTACCACATATCTGCCACACAAACTCACATCTCACAAGCTAGGAGTCGGATATTTAAGTCGTACTAGGTGTTTAGTTGAGTATCATGTAAAAATGTGCAAAAATACGTTTTAATTAACCACGATTAACCATAACTCTAATCTACTAAATCTCACAACTGCCTTCTTGTACAATATCAAACCTTCTAAAACAACATGGCAAAACTCGATTTAACAGCCTAAAATCGCAGAAGATCAAAATCAAAACAATTCTTAACCTCCGTTATTAACCATAGTTTAAAAGATTACAAAAACGCAAAACCATCAAATTAATTCGTTTTTCAATTTAAAACATTACGATCGCAAATGATTTAATTCGCAAAAATTTTCACTTAAGACGGTACAGGTCGTACTTGTAAAAATAAAACACATGGTACTGAATTTTTGGGTACTGACGTCCATTTCACAACAAGAACATTTAAATTTAACAAATGTTATCGATTCAATTGAATTCGCAAAGAAAAATGCAATTTGAAATTTTTCGTTTAGACCCATTTCGAGAAGTTATCGCCAAAAGTATTAACAAATCAACAAAATCCAAATTGGCTCCAAGAACCAAACATAGAAAAAATATATACTCGCGATTTCTCATCTACTGAGTGACCTCTACAACAATCAATCATAAAAAATCTGTCTCAACAAAATGCAACGGGAAATTCGATTCTCAACTGGACTAAAAAGTAAACTTGATATTTTTTTATCTACGTTACACCAGAAATGTGATGCGACATGATTACTACTAGCGCTTTGCTGATGTAGCGCGGCCAGAAACTGAACTGCTTGGAAGCGCCGTTGGAGGGGGAGGTACTAGCTAGGCGCAGCCTCGCACTGGGGGTATAGTGGTTTGGTCTGTGCTCAGAGAGCCTTTTAATTGGTCGCAGGCATTAGTCGAAGGATTCAAAGAATATCTTTATACTATGGGTTGCCAAGAGATTTCGCATTTTTTGTTAGACGCTAGCTATGTTGAGACTATCAATTCTAATTCTAAATGCCACAGAATTGACTTCAATTATTCGTTTTCAGTACTTAAGCGGAAAGAAGATCCGAAAAAAACAAATTGCAACAGAACTCCCTTTTTCATTACTATTTAACATCTCAAATGTAAGAAAAGATTTAAGTGTCCAAATCATAATCTAATTTGATATATTAGGCTATAAAGATTCAAATTAATAAAAACAAAAAAAATGTTGTATTTGTTATGGACTAACATTTCCACAAATAACACTAGCACTTAAGCCAAATTAGAATTATGAGTAATGTAATTTGGGTTATTAATGGAAATTACTAATAATTAGATTGATCTAAGTAATTCATATTGTGAATTCTGGATATTAAATTCAAAAATCTTACCGTGGTCAAAACCCCATGGACAATTATTCAACGTTTTAGTCAACACCAAGGATATCGATATTCTAGACAAGGTACTTTCCAAGTATAGTGGATAGTGGATATGAATAGAATAGAATTTAATTTAAATAAGTTATATAATTTTTGGATATTTTCATTCAACAGTAGTGTACACTTCTACAATTAGAGCCAAATAAGCATGTATTAAGCAGTTTGGTAAGATGTGCATGTTATATAAATCTCATTTCATTTGATATATTAATTATGGTAAGCGCACTTATTCACCTTATTATTTTAATTGTAGAGTTTAACGCAATCAAGTTCAGCAATGGATATGATAGGAATATCAACAAAATTATCCAAATCAAGCATTGTAAAGATTATTGTTCAAGTACAGTGTCATAATAGCACACAAACTATAAAATTTCACTGTGATAATTAATTAATCAATTAGTTCAAAAGTATTACGTTTTACCCATTCAACAAACATTAATGTAAAATAACATTTCTAAACATATCCAAAAGAAGACAATATACTTTTGTATTTTTATTTAGGCTTACATTATTATTTGCAAGTTTACTATAGGTACGCGTTTCCAAGCAAAGATAGAGGCAGCACTAAAACGCAACATGTTCCGACCGATGGTGATATTGGCGAGCTGCTACGGTCGGGCCTTTATATTCAGCTAGGTTTCCCCCACTTGATTTTTGTTACATTTCTGATCATTTCGAAAACCATTGTTGCGTTAGTCATATCGGCCGCGTATTTGATTAGTTAAAATTAGTAAGTTGGGGATCGGCTTTATTAAAAAACGGGAATTAATGGCATTTTTAAATTACAAAACAAATATTGAGATGATTTGATGATATTAGCTCGAAAAAAGAACAAAAACCACAATGTTAACTATAAAAACAGAAACAAGTGTATCAAATAATGTTAAATGATGAAGATCGATGATATTTTGCAAGAAAATGTTCGCCCACCAATAAGTAATAATTTCCAATAATTTACTTGATATCTAAAAAAATCAAAAGAGTTCTAGCAAATTATAGCCATAACTGTTTGCCAGTTTTCTACATAGTTTTACAATGAAACGCAATTCGGAGTAGGCCGATATATATTTACCCATCCGACTATCACACACACTTAGACTAGGCCTACTGTTTTTTTTTTAAATATACATTTTATTAAAAAGTAGGCCTATTGAATAGCACCATGCAATGGCACACTATTTTCATTATTGTTTGTAGTCAATAATGGCATACGCCCGTCAAATCTGCAGACAGCTTTAAAATCTTGTAGGTCATATCATTATACTTTTTTATTGTTCTATTTTTGGGTTATTCATTAGCACGACAAGTCGCGCTAGCGCGCGGCTTGAAGCCGTACGCGGAGGGCGTGGAAAACCTCGTACTCGGAATACCTCGTATTTTGAAAACATCGTTGACGCGAACAAAATCGCGAATCGGCCCGCGTACGGCCGCGATACGGTAGTTTGGCGGGTAACGTTTGTCGTTTATCCGAAGTCCGGGGGACAAATTTGTTTTCCGGGACACTTTCGGTACGCCGCCGGACGCTGTTCGCCGCCTCGAAGTACGGTTCAAAATGATTTTCAAAAATTGATCATTTTTACGCCTTTTGTGTAAAATGTGGGAGAAATGTTCTGTCTAAACGTTCTATGTCATGATGTTATCGATGTGCATGTGCATTTGTTAGAGTTTTATATGGACATTCAGGGACTGGAATTAAAAAATAGTTCCCCAATCAGAGCCCCTACTCAATGCTGGTTTGTTCTGTTGGGAGCCTCTTGCAAGCTTACGAACGCAATATTTTTTTTATATGTTGTGATCAGTATAAATTTGCGAAAAAAAAATACACGAGAGAATAGACAAAATTTTAATGTGCGTATTTTTGCGGCTAGGATCTGAAAACGAAGGGTTGAGATGTTGTTGGCCGTATTCGCCGAACCTTTGACGTATTTTATAAGCCAAACAAAGGTAGTCGAATCTTTAAAGGGGCATATTCGTTAAATGACGTTTTTCATTTGCATGCATACGAGAAAATGACGTTTTTTATCGGCCTTGGTTTTAAAAAACCACGTTTGAGTGCCGATTTGGCGCTCAGGACATTCGAAATTGGAGTCGAAAGTAATTTTTTTAGAAAGTTTGATCTTGTTAAAATTAATGACAGTTACATGGTAGGGACATAAAAGTCGAAATAGGGCATTCAAAAAGAGCATGTAGTAAAAGAATGTTTATTTTTCAATGCAAAACCGGACACGCACTGCAATCTTGTCTCCTCCACTGTCTCCCCTTTTCAAACGTAACCAAATGCGTGGTGTTTGGTATGCAATTTTTCCTTAAGATCGGATACAGTGGTTTTTGCGTTCGTGAATTTTACAAAAAATATTTACCGTGCTTTTGGTGACCTTGAATGCAAAAATTTAACTATCAAAAAGTGTCCCGGACCGAGCTCGAAAGGTTCGCCCTAACCCGGGTTCGAACCCAGGTTCTCAAACCAATTTATTTAAATTCCTTTATACTTGCGCTACATTTAAAGAGCATTGGTCGTTCCAAATCGAACAAAGGAAAACCAAAATTTTAATCTTTTTAAAGTTGCATGCAAAAATTTTCAAAATTTTCAACTTTTCGATTTTTTTCCAGCGCAATTGGAAAGAAATATCGGGGCAATTTTGTTTTTGCCCGTTCGCTATTTCATTGGCTTTCAGAATTGTAAAACCTCGTGGCTCTACCATCATCTAAAAATTTAAAAAAAAATGGAAAATGGAAAATCCAAACAATGTCCAAAAAAAGAAAACGGTAAACATTTTTGCGGTCTGGAACCCCCCACGTTAACTCCGCACGGGCACTTCACACACGCTGAAGTGAATTTGAAAATTCAGGATTTTTTTAAATTGTTTATTTCAGCAGCAAGTTTAACTTTTTCCAAAATTACGCGCATTTCAAAATGTTCATCGGTCGCCCCCGGGAAAGTATTGTAAACGGCCCTAAAACCCCTAACGGTGCTTGTACCCGGAAAGATTCCAAACGCGCCCGTACCGTCGGCGTTCGGGTGCAAAGCCTACTTTGGGCGCGGCAACCGTGAGATAAAATAATTATGATTTTTTGATGCCAAAACGGACACGCATGTCAATTTGGGGGGTTCCATAACTAATATACAAATGCTACAAAATGGGTCAGTTTGGTATCACGATTATCGTAAAGGTCCGATGGATGCCTTTAAAACCATCCGTGAATTTTTGAAAAAATGTTTTACCATGCTTTTTACGATTTTTAAAAGAAAACTCATACTGTAAAAAAGTGTCCCGAATCGTGTTCGAAGGCATCTACTGATCCGGGGTTCGAACCAAGGTTCTCAAACTAATTTTATTAAAATTTCTTCATCATTTCTCTACATAAATATGCCTTGGTTAGCGAAAATTAACCCTAGGGAAGTCGATTTTTTATTTTTAAATTGCACTGTCAAAATTTTTAAAATTGTCCAACTTTTGGGGTTTGTTTCGCCCATTTTGAAAAAGAAGAGGGGACAATTTTTTTGAATCTTGTTACCCAATTCATTGGGTTTGTAATTGGCAAACTTTGGGGTTTTTCCGTAAACCCAAAAATTTCCCAAAATTTGGAACCAACCCGGGGAAAACCAAACAATGTCCCCTAAAAAGAGAACGAAAGTTTTCCGAAAATGTGTTTCCAAAAGGCCCCAGTTTTTGTTAATGTTTACACGTTAAAACAAAAAACGAAAATTCGGGAATGCTCCCAAATAATATATGCGTTTTTTATAAAATTTTCTCGTTTCAAAAAACCAAATTGTTTATCGCCGTCCCGGCCAAAGTATGATAGTCGGCCTAGAAACCCTTCGCGTTTCTTGTACCCGTAATTATTTCGAACGCGTAGGAACCATCGACGTTCGGATGCGTAGCATACTTTGGGCGCGGCAACGTGAGTACAAAAAACTGTCAAAAACGATGTTTTTTGCATTTTTTGACTTTTTTACCCGGAAGCAAATTTTTGTCGGGTCGCGGGTATTTTTTTTTGAAAATGTCGATCTTTTCTCGTGGAGGAGCGTCCAAAATGTACGCGTTTATCACGCTACTTGGCGGAGAAAAACGTCTTGCGTGGAAAAACTCGGTTTCCGCCACCATTCCGAGAGTTAAAGTAGTATTAATAGTTAGATTGATCTGTATTTCACACACCTTGCGGGATATCATTATCTCATTGCAATATTTTTTCCATGTCAAATTCTACTTCACGTAAGACTTACCCGTCTCCTGCGAGTTTACAGTCAAGCTCGATTCTCCTCATAGATCTCTACCCCGCGTAACTCAAAGCACTATAAAAAATGTCATTGACCCGATCAAATTTTCGAACTTTGTCTATAGTAATTCCAACGCTTTTGATACTCACCTTGCCAGCGAAAATGTTTGACGCTCTATTTGACCTGTTTAAACATTCTATTTTACACCTCGGCAGTCGGCCCCTCCCTAAAAAAGTATAACCCGTTTGCTAAACCCTGGTTTATAGGAATGTTTA